>JAMZAV010005529.1:0-86988 GCA_024449915.1 Sweltsa coloradensis
AAAACAACAAAAAAAGGGGGGGGGGCGGCCCCCCCCCCCTTTTAAAAAACCCCCACTCCCCCAAATGGGTAAGCGCGTCGTGTTCAAAGATTTAGTCTAGTAGCCGTAGAGATTGCAACTCGCCTAGCCCCCGGGGCGCGTGCTGCCGTGAAGAAACGGGGGTAAAATAGACACCCCCGACCTTCGACGTGCGGGTCCTCTTAGCCTAGGGCTCATGCTCGACTGGCCCCTCGTTTCAAGGCTCGAGTTTTGTCCCCGCGGAGAGATGGAGGGGGGGTGAGTAATAGCTTTCATAATGAAATAGTAAATCGAAGCGGTTTGGTTTTATGACCGAAAATAGGCTTTAGGGATTCCTTAAAACAAAAATAGTTCATCCATTTTTTTTTTCTTTTTTCAAATTTAAATTTTTAACGTAATAACTGCAAATTTTTTTTTCCCAAGCTTTTCGAGGATGCTGTTTGGGGGCATGTACTTTAAAATTTAAAAATGCGAAAATGGGGAAGGGGGGATGAGCTTGCCCTTTTTTTTAGATCTCTTTTCTTTTGTTTTGTTTGTGGTGATCTCATTACTTTTCCAAGTTCCTTGCAAAATTTTTTGTTAAAATATAATATTTTATCAAATTTGATTTAATTTTTGGTTTTTAGCAATAAAAATAGGTGTAAAATACTAGCCCCGGTTTCTGTACATGGTATGTGGTATAACCGGTATAACGAGGGTTTTAAGGCTAGGCAACTCACCCCAAATTGAAATTTTTCCCTGCTACAAAAAAGCGCACAAGCACAACTATGTTTTTTTACACCTTTTACTGCATCCACACCCATTAAACAACAGTTATCAAAAAAAACATAAAAAATTTGCACAGTTTTTTTTTTCTTTTTTATATAGTACGGGAGTTTTGCGTGAGATCTTTTAAAAGAAAAGAATAGGTGTATTTTTTCCGAACTTTTTTGTATAGCCTAGGTGGACAATCAACTATTTTTTATCTGCATGAGGCTTTTAGTAAAAAAATAGTTATTTGTGCGGGAAGTGTGTCAGAAAAGGGTTGTGCGGCTGGGGGGCTAGGCTGTAAAACATGTAATGTAAGTATTAATTAGGGCGACGGTCGTCCCCGGCAGACAAGCGATGCATGTTGGGCACCCCCAAACTCCCCCCCTTTATATAGGCCTTTTTCGGTAGGAAATTTTCATACCGGTATCCGGTATCTGAAAATACGGATATTAGTCGGTAAACGGTATAAATACCGATACCGGATATTCGGTATTTTCCGGGATTCCGTTTTTTTTCCGAATAACCGGTATACCGGGATAAAAAGGGTTAACGGATATTCGGGATTAAACCCGGGATACCGGTTTATACCCAAAAAACCCTATACCGGTATAAATCGGTTAAACCGGGTATTCGGTATTTGCTGTTATACCCGTTTATACCGAATAACCGGGATAACGGATTAACGGATCCGGTATTTTCCCGGGAAAATGGTTTATACCCAATAACCGGTTTTACGTTAAATACCGGTTTTTATGAACAACCGTTTTTTCGTTTAACCGGTATTTGGTGTTTATAACCCCTGTACCGATTCTGTTAAATAGTATGAGATATTTACTGTTATTTTTTTAGATACCGAATTATCCAGTTATTCGGTTTTAATTGCTGATCTTTGAGTTCACAAAAATCACATCGGGCTAATTTGAAAACCCGAGTCCAACACTGCGGTGCCTTCCCCGCCCTGCCGCGGGGCCCGGGGGCCCGGGTCAAAACCTTTTTATACCGAAAATCGTACACGGTTAATACCGAAAATTGGGATACCCATTCCAAAAAAAAAATCGGTTTTCCCGGTTTTTACCCAAAATCGATTTACCAAAAACCGGGTTTATATCGAAACCCGGTTAATACCCGGGACACCCGAAACCGTTTATACGAATACCGGAGGGATACCCTTTTAACCCAACTCCGGTTTTTTTCCGAAACCCGTTACCGGGTTTTTATCTTAAAACCCGGATATACCAAAAACCCGGTTAAAAAAAAAACCGGTTAATACCGAAAAAACCCTTTTTGGTAACCTGTATAACCCGGTTTTTATCAAACCGGTATATACCAAAACCGGTTAAAAAAAAAACCGGTTAAAACGAAAAACCCGGTATACCGGTTTTTTTGGCAACTTGTATACCCGGGTTTTGGGGGTATACAAAAAAACGGTTTTTAAACCCGGATACCCAATTACCGAAAAGGCCTACCTAATACACCTACAAGGTTGGGGGGTTTTCAGCTATTGCCACCCCCCCCCCAAAAAGCCGGGGCCCCGAAAAAAAAAAATTTAACATGCTATTAACATTATAAAATATCTTGCGTCCAAAACACAAGGGCTAAATTTGGGAGACCATGGCCCAAAAATGACAAAAAAAACATATTGAACTTTAAGAATGAATCATTCAAAGAAAACGCGTACAACTGAGATGTTTCAAAACGTGGAATACATTTTGACTATCTCTTCGTTATCACTTTGAAATGGAAAGCCAAAATTGGTTAAAGGGTACTGAAAAAAACAAAAATTATCAAAAGTAGGTAATTTCCTACTCTTATGATAATACGCTATACGAGACAACGGTTCATCTTAGAACTTTGAAAACTTGGGCCACCTCCAGATGTACCTCATATAACAAAAACAGGCATGGACCGGGGAAAATCAAATCAAAAATCAAAATCATAATCTAGGGGCGACGGTAGTCCGCCCGGCAGACAAGCGACCGCGATGCTTAGGCGACACCGAACTCGGCCCTATATACACCTACAAGAGTTGGGGGCGCTTTTCAGCTATCCTGCACACGCCGCCCCGAAAGAGTTACAATCGTGAAACTCGGTATATGACCTGGTATGTGGTCCATGACATACCAAAAAAAAAAATCAACCCGATCCGAACAACTCGTTCTGTGTTAAAAACGGCTCTCAACATCGTCAAAATTCCTAAAGGCTGGCTGGGTGGCTGGTGGCTGGGGTGGTGGTTTGGTGGGGGGTTGGGTGGGGGGGTGGGGGGGTATTATTGGGTGGGCATTCTCCGCGGAGAGTTCTTTGCCTACAGAGAAAACGGTAATATTAGAACTATGAAACTTGGACCACACTTAGGGTGTATTCAGACGCCCCCCCCCCCCTTGCCTTTTGCTTTCAAAAACCAAATCGGGTTAACAGGACGGAGAAATCAAAATTGGATGATAATCAAAACGCGTAATTACCAAGGCTGGAATTTGTACAAACTTGAAAATTTAACAGCTAGTAAACCATTATAAATATTCTTGCGTCCAAAACACAAGGGGGCTAAATTGGGATGACATGGGGCCAAAAATGACAAAAAAACATATCTGAACTTTAAGAAATGAATCATTCAAAGAAAACGCTACAAACTGAGATGTTTCAAACGTGAATCCATTGTGATATCTCTCATTCTTTATCATTTTAGGAATATGGAAGCAAAAATTGGTTAACGGGTACCGGAAAAAAAACAAAATTATCAAAAGTAGGTATTCCGTACTCTTATGAATAATACGCTATACGAGAAAACGGATTCATCTTAGAAAACTTTGAAACTTGGCGCCACACTCAGATGTACTCATATAACAAAAACAGGGCAATGGGAAACCGGGGAAAATCAAAATCAAAATCCAAAATCCAAAACGCGTAATTACTCAGCCGTAGTAATTTGACAAGCTTGAAATTAACATGCTCTTAACCATATAAATATCAAGTGCTTATTGCTAGTGCGTTGGTCTTGTTGTTAGCGTATCTGTGCTTACAATGTAGGAAGGGCCAGGGTCGATTCCCGCTAAAGTCAGAAGTTTTTAACTTCTGATTTGGACTTAAGTCTATCAGTTCTTGCTTAGGGAGTTGTAAACGGTGATTTGGAGCCGTCCTAGCAAAATCAAAAAACGCGTAATTACTTCAGGCGTCGTAATTTGTATAAAGCTTGAATTAAACATGCTCTTAACCATTATAAATATCTAGGGCTTATATGCTAGTGCGTTGGTCTTGTTGTTAGCGTATCTGCTTCCAATGCAGAAGGGCCCAAGGTTCGATTCCGCTAAGTCAGAAGGTTTTAATTCTGATTGGACTAAGGTCTATCAGTTCTTTGTCTTAGAGTTTGTAAAAACGGTGACTTGGAGCCGTCCTAGCAAAATCAAAACGCGTAATTACTCAGGCGTAGTAATGTGTATACAAGCTTGAAATTAAAACATGCTCTTAACCATAATAAATATCTAGGCTTAGCTAGTGCGTGGTCTTGTTGTTAGCGTATCTGCTTCAATGCAGAAGTGGCCAGGGTTTCGATTCCCGCTCAAGTCAGAAGTTTTTTAACTTCTGATTTGGGCTAAAGTCTATCGTTCTTGTTCTAGGAGTTGGTAAACCCGGTTGACTTCGGAGCCGTTCCTAGCAACGAAGCACAAATAAATTTCAGAGTTGTTCTGGATCGGCCTGTTGATTCTGGCGTTGATCCGGGAGTTCGCCCTGTCCATACCACTGAGTGATATATGTTCCTATTAAAAAATACGATTCTTTGGTTGGGTTATCGCTCACTCGTCGATTGCGTCGGGGCCTGCAGGGTTGCTTGGTCGCTTTGATTAAAGTCCCCACTGAAAAATCAGTTATATATAAATGAGTGGGGTAGACCTCTAAATAAAAATTATTATTAATTATTTAAGGCGGGTATCTTTGGGGGGACCGTCGGGCCCAAAAATGTAAAAAAAAAACAACTTTGAACTTACAAATTTAATCATTCAAGTCCACATTCACCACTTGATAGCGAACGAACAACAAAAAGATGTGATATCCCCCCAAATACAAAATTGTAAAAAAGAGGCAGCCAAGCTCTCCTTCAAAAGTCTTCGGCTGTGAATGCTGTGAGATATAGGAAGTTGAGCCAAGCTTTTTTTCTTTCTCCCAGTTTCCGCTTCTGAAAATATGTAAGATCATTGGGCCTGTGGACGAGCGCCAAGCCAACGATTTTGGGTAAAAAAGTAAAATTTTTAAACTCCGAAATCATAAAAAATGACTGGCCATGAATTTGGTTCATGGCCAAGGGGGGAAAATTTTTTTGTATGATTCGAGTTAAAATTTTACTTTTTTACCACAAAAATCGTTGGCTTGGCGCTCGTCAACAGGCGAAAGATTCTTATATTTTCAAAGCGAAACTAGGGAGAAAGAATAAAAAGTCTTGGCCTAACTTCTATATCTCACAGCATTCACAGCCGAAGGACTTTTGAAGGAGAGTCTTGGCTGCCGTTCTTTTTAAAAATTTTTGTATTTTGGGGGGAATCAATCTTTTTGTTGTTCGTTCGCTATCAAGGTGTGAATGATGGACTTTGAATGATTAAATTTGTGAAGTTCAAAGTTGTTTTTTACATTTTAGGGCCAACGAGTCCCCCCAAGATACCCCTTAAAAAATAACTAAATAAATTTTTATTAGAGTCTACCCACTCAGTTATATCTAACTGATTTTCAGTGGGGACTTTCAATCAAAGCGAACCAAGCCAAAAAACCCTGCAGGCCCCGACGCAATCGCGACGAGTGAGCGATACACCAACATAAGATCGAATTTTAATAGAAAATATATCAATCCAGTGGTATGGACAGTGCGAACATCCGCGGATCAACGCCAGAATCAACAAGACCGATCCAGAACAACCTGAAATTTATTATGTGCTTCGTTGCTGGAGGCTCCGAAGTCACAGTTTACCAACTCCTAGACCAAGAACTGATAGACTTAAGTCCAAATCAGAAGTTAAAAAAACTTCTGACTTGGAGCGGGAAGCGAAAACTGGCCCTTCTGCATTGGAAGCAGATACGCTAAAACAAGACCAACGCACTAGCATAAGCACTAGATATTTATAATGGTTAAGAAGAATGTTAATTTCAAGCTTGTATACAAATTACTTACGCCTGCGTAAATTACGCGTTTTGATTTTGCTAGACGGCTTCCAAAGTCACGTTTACAAAACTCCTACGACAAGAATGATAGACTTAAGTTTCCAATCAGAAGTTAAAAAAACTTCTGACTTGAGCGGGAATCGAACCTGGCCCTTCTGCATTGGAAGGCCAGATACGCTAACAACAAGACCAACGCACTAGCATAAGCACTAGATATTTATAATGGTTAGAAGCATGTTTAATTCAAGCTGTATACAAATTACTAGCCTGAGTAATTTACCGTTTTGATTTGCTAGGACGGCTCCAAAGTCACCGTTACAAACTCTAAGACAAGAACTGATAGACTTAAGTCCAAATCAGAAGGTAAAAAACTTCTGACATTAGCGGGAATCGAACCCTGGCCCTTCTACATTGGAAGCAGAGCCGCTAAACAAACAAGACCAACGGCATAGCATAAGCACTTGATATTTATAATGTAAGAGAATGTTTAATTTCAAGCTTGGTACAAATTACTACGCCTGAGTAATTACGCGTTTGATTGTGATTTGATTTTGATTTGCCCCGTCCCAATTGCCCTGTTTTTGTTAATGAGTACATCTGAGTGTGCCCAAGTTTCAAAGTTCTAAGAATGAACGTTTTTCTCGGTATAGCGTATATTTCATAAGGTACGGAATTAACCTACTTTTGTAATTTTTTTTTTTCCGAGGTAACCGTTAACCAATTTTGCTTTCCATATTCAAAAGTGATAAAGAATGAGAGATACAAAATGTATTCCCGTTTGAAAACATACTCAGTTGTAGCGTTTTCTTTGAATGATTCATTTCTTAAAGTTTCAGTGATATGTTTTTGGTCATTTTTGGGCATGGTTCATCCCAAATTTAGCCCCTTGTGTTTTGGACGCAAGAGTATTTATAATGGTTAATAAGCATGTTAAATTCAAGTTTGTACAAATTACCACGCCTTGGTAATACGCGTTTTGCTTATCCATCCAAATTTTGATTTTTCTACCGCCCTGTACCGATTTTGGTTTTGGAACAGCAAAAGGCACTGCGTAGCAAAAACACCTAAGTGTGGTCCAAGTTTCATAGTTCAAGATTTACCCATTTTCTTGTAGGCTAAAGAACTTCGCGGAGAATGCCACCCACCCTACACCCACCCACCCACCCACCCACCCAACCACCAGCCACCAGCCACCAGCCACCAGCCAGCCTGAAGGAATTTGACGATGGTGAGGAGCCTTTTTTAAAACAAGAACAAGTTGTCGGATCGGGCGTTGATTTTTTTTTGGTATGTCATGGACCACATACCCAGGTCATATACCGAGTTTCAGATTGAACTCTTTCGGGGGAGTGTGCAGATAGCGAAAACCCCCCAAACTCTTGTAGGTGTATATAGGCCGGGAGTTCGGTGTCGCCTAAGCATCGCGTCGCTTGTCTGCGCCGGCGATACCGCGCCCTAGATTATGATTTGATTTGGATTTTGATTTTCCCGGTCCCAATTGCCCTGTTTTGTTATATGAGGACATCTGAGTGTGGCCAAGTTTTCAAAGTTCTAAGATGAAACCGTTTTCTCGGTATAGCGATTATTCATAAGGTAAGAATTACCTACTTTTGATAAATTTTGTTTTTTTCCGGTACCCGTTTAACCAATTTTGCTTTCCATATCAAAAGTGGAAAAGAATGAGAGATATCAAAATGTATCCACGTTTGAAACATCAACTCAGTTGTAGCGTTTTCTTTGAATGATTCATTTCTAAAGTTTCAGATATGTTTTGTCATTTTTGGAGGCCCATGGTCATCCCAAACTTTTAGCCCCTTGTGTTTTGGAAGCAAGATATTTATAATGGTTAATAGCATGTTAAAATTTCAAGTTTGATACAAATTACCACGCATTGGTAATTACGCGTTTTGCATTATCATTCCAAAATTTTGATTTTCTACCCCGGTCCCTGTTACCCGATTTTGGTTTTGAAAAGCAAAGCACTGCGTCTGGAAATACACCTAAGTGTGGTCAAGTTATAGTTCTAAGATTTACCGTTTTCTCTGTGGCTAAAGGAACATACTCCGCGGAGAAAATGCCCCCACCCCCCCACCCACCCACCCACCCACCAACACAGCCACCAGCCACCAGCCAACAGCCAAGCCTTAAGGAATTGGACGAGTTGAGAGCCTTTTTTAACACAGAACGAGTTGTTCGGATCGGGTGATTTTTTTGTGTATGTCATTGACCAACATAACAGGTCATATACCGAGTTTCAAGATTGTAACTCTTTCGGGGCGCGTGTGCAGATAGCTGAAAAACCCCCAACTCTTGTAGGTGTATATACGGGGCCGGAGTTCGGTGGTCGCCTAAGCATCGCGTTCGCTTGTCTGCCGGGACGGACTAACCGTCGCCCTAGATTATTGCCAAGGTATTTGTGAAACCCGTGTTAAATTTTACTAAAACCACCGCCATCTAGAGGACCTTGACTCCTTGGGAAAATTTAAACTCTTTGTTGACAATTATAGACTGCTTCCTCGAAAGTATTTTGATTCTTCTAGTGCAGGTGCATTAGGAAACTTCGCGCGTCTTTTCGTTGCCATGCAAACGTTACTTTTGTTATAATGTAATTTCCATCTACACATACTTATCGGATCAAAATAAAATTAACATATTCGTGACCGGATGGACATTCTAAATGGATTTGGCTATCTCAGATTTTGTCGCCGTTGAGTTTGAAAAAAAAAAACTTTCGATTAATGTATGTAACTTTTTAACTTTTTGAAACGGATTTTGCCACAAAACTAATGGCATTCAATCGAGAACAAAGCTTGCGGATGGTGAAATTTAAACTCGATCCAAAACTCCGTTCGACCGCTATCATGAAGCAAAAAAGCTGCCACGAAATTCAGTTGCCATGGTAACCGTACTTGTTATATTGTAAATTTCCATCTACACTACTTATAGGATCAAAATAAAATTAAACATATTCGTGACGGACGGACATTCTAAATGATTTGGCCATCTCAGATTTGTCGCCGTGAAGTTTAAAAAAACTTTCGATTTAAACTTTAATGGTAAACTTTGTTTAACTTTTTGAACGATTTTGCACAAAAATAATGGCATTCAATCGAGAACAAAGCTTGCGGATGGTGAAAATTTCAAACTCGATCCGAGCCTCCGTTCGAACGTTATCGCGAGACATACAACAAAAAAACAAACAAACAAACAAACAAAAAAAAAAAAAAACAAAACCAGTGACTATTTTTTCCGGCAGAGTCAAATGAAACGCTCGCTTCGCCCTCGCTTAATTATATCCATTATACAAGCACCATGAATACTGAATACATTATTAATTTTCGGTTACCGCCACGGAGCCACAAGCGTACCACATGAAGTTTAAGCAGCTAGATTCTGTAGCTTTTTTGGTCCTGCGAACATTTTCTCTTTTAAGCAGTCAAAGTGTAAAATTCAACCAACGTGTAGAGAGAAGGACAAGTTTCACTTTTTACCAACTGAGACAAAAAGATATGAAGATCTCTCATGAAGTTCATTTAATTTTGGTTGCATATGGCAAATGACTTAGGACCGTTGTCTTTAATACGTATCATCCAGCATGCATCGGCACAGCCCATTAATTTATTTATGCAGATGCACCCGCCCCCGACCTGATATCAACAACAAGAACAAAATTTCGAACATTGCGCTTTAAAACAGAAACTCACATGGAATAATATTTTATTTACTGTACCACAATAAAAATATACTGTACCAACCATAGTAAATAATATACTGACATAACACATCCAATAGTTAAAAGGCGCGATACAGATAGGCCACAGGAGCAACGCGCACAATAACTACAAGTCAGTCAAGTCCCGATTTGCTTTGTATCTATAGGTGATTATGGCCCCACATCACGTTCAAGCTTCGTCGTGGCGCAACGGTTTAAAGGCTTGGCTTAAGATGGATGAGTCCCTGCTGGATCGAGTTCGAGACACGAACTTGAAACTTTATAATTACTTGCAATTAATATGTGATTGTGTATACACCTACAGTCTATCGATGGTGTCAGAAATACTATGAAATACCTATATATATACGATTATTATATCAATCAATCTTTTTGATTTTGTTGGTATAGTTACTATTTTGACTCCTGGATCGCGCTACGGATGATACGTTCGCGAAAGAGTGCCGTCTAGTGACGAGATGGGAATTGCATGTCGTTGCAGTGGCCACTTTGGCTGCTGATCGGATAGCATTTGGGACAGTTTGATTGCCAGTTCTGGCTAACTTGTATTGTTAACATCAAAGGGGCCATAAATCAGCGTTTCGCGTAACTTGCTGTGTGACAATACGTCACCCACATTAATAAAAAGTGGGGCCGCCACTTTGTGTTGATGCGGTAGTTATTATTTGTTCATTTGAAGTTTAAAGTTAAAGTGTGATTTATGTGGAAGTTCAAGTATAAGTTGAAGTATAAGTTGAAGTTGTGATATAAGTCGATAGTTTAAAGTTGAAGTAGAAGTATAATGATTCACTATTATAAAAAACTGGTGTTTTGTCGGCGGTGAAACTGAAGCTGAGAGTGAAACTGAGACTGAATCACTAATACTGAAACTAAAAGTTGATACTTGAAACTGGAAGTGAAGAAAGCTCCAAATACACCATTATTGTTAAAATGAAATGAATTTTTAATGTGAAATGTAGCCAGACGCACATGCTCGCGATCTTCCCGTTCCCGTCCCAAAGACAAACAATCACCCATCACGAACGATAATCACGATAATGATTGTGATTAATCGTTGCCGTACTTGCGATATCTAGCAGAACCAGATTCGACATTAATTTATTCGTATATACAAACATTATTCGTCTCCGTTAGCGTTAGTGCATAAATATAATACGTGAAGACAATTCGTATCGAAAGGCTGCCAGGGACTGTTTTCAACACCGAAAAAAAGGGATCTTTATTATATCTCTATTTAGTTATTTGTGTATCGCCGGACAAACATTGAAGATCCATCTGATGTGAAACGTAAACGTAGCACTAGCTATACCTAGGTAGAAGTTATCGGACCTAACCGAAATAGTGTTCTTCGCCGTCTTGGTCTCATTACTTGGTACTTGTTCTTATTCGTGGTCTGATTCCTGGTCTTGTTACTAGATTGCTTAATGCATTTTATCTTTATTTAATTTAGCCAATCTTTATGGACGTATCGTAACAGCCGCCATGTTAGAGTCCTAAGAACAAGATCAGGCGTCCTTTTCCGATTCTGTTCTAATCCCAGATTCGGCGAGTCTCGATCGTTGCGCCTCGGACTATTCGGATGCTACTAGCTCGTCATGGATATCATGACGCGTAACGGTGACGTTTAAAACGAGAATAAGACCAGGAATGAAAGCGTTTGGTCACTATTCGGAGAGCTCCATAGTAAGTTAGGTTAACTCTTCGGCCTCTAGCGGGAACGCTCCTAGGGGACCCTCTGGCATTGGAAGACGAGATTTGGCCACAAGACCAATGTTGTGTTTGCAAGCAAAGCGCAAAGCAAAAAGCAAAGCGAGGAAATAATTGCGAACAGATACATTATGTAGTTCTTGCAATGACTCCCTGTCTTAATCCTCTTCTTTGTTTTGGCCGCAAAGATAAACTGCCTCAATCCTCCCTGACTTCGTCTCAGTCGGCGATTTTACTCCACTCGGTTAACTGCAACAAGTAAGTTGTGACAAGTCAAATTGTTATCATGAGTAGATTCCACTTAGTTATAGTGAAAAACTTATAGTTTGTGTGAAGTACAATAAGCGAAAATGTTTGGAGGATGCGCGTGATAGACAATGATATAATGCGAGTGCAATCTGAACAACATTATATTTATGTTTAAATATTAATAAATAATTTAGTAAAATTACATTTTATTTTCATTTCAACTAAAATTTAAATCTTATTATACGCGTTTTCTAAGCAAAGGGGTTGCTACTGGTGGCGAAAAATGCAAAAACTGTCCGATCAGTGCTAGTCGGAGAGCGCTCTATGCCTTACCTGAAGATAACACATGTCATTCCGTGTTTGTCACTATGAATATGTACAATCACAAGGTACATTGTCGGGCTCTCCCAAAATGTGGTAAATTGATGATAATCAAAAGCATGGGGTCAACCAAAATGATAAAAATCGCTCTCCAATAAAAATGCGGGATTCGAGGACCAGTCCACCAGGATAATATTACTATATTCAGACCTGCGCCCCATGCACCCATGAGGACACCGAGGATGCATTTGTCCATATTACAATCTCCTATGTAATATCATAATAAATCATGGTATTTATAGGCTATATAATAAATATAGGCTAACAGGGTACGATAAATACTAAATCAAATTCAAACCGCAAGACTGTCACAACTCACAGTAAAACACACACATATAGTTACATCGCTCGTTTCTGTGGCCACTTTTAATTTGGAGATATACTTTTGAGTTTTTATTTTGATAAATTTAAATATATATAAAGTTCAAATAATAATACATAATAATAATTAATAATAATAATAATAATAATAACAAAACCATAACAAAAATAATAATAATTGTATTCAATTCAATTCTCTATAACGTTACCATTGTGTTACAAAGTGACATTATTATGAAATTTTTATGCTCTAATTAGAATAGATTCTTGAGGGTCAGGAGCATAAGTATATAATTAATAGGTTATAGCCTTAGTTAAAAATCAAGGAATTGAAGAAATGTGATAGTAACTTAACTAGTATATATTCTAACTAGGTACAAAGACATGAACGAAGATGGGACATGAACAATTATAATCGTTGTTGAATTTATGACGCCCTAACCTATTGATTTTTCCTGAAGGGAAATTGTAATAGGAAATATTATATTATAACACCTAGTAAATTTAAAAACTGTCTTTGTCGGTCCTTTTTGCATTAGGTACATAACAATATAATATAACATGAATTTGTAAGTTCTTATTAATTAATTACAATTGGTGTTTTTATAGTAACATAGTTGCATAGAATGTAGGTAGGCCAACTACAGTGTACAGTAAATGAATAGTAATTATTCTCTTATTCGTCCTTAATGGACTCTATATTCTACTCTCTACTTATCTATTATCTACTGCCTGGTATCGGACTTTTGCACAAGAGGAATATTACAGTCTTATACACGTCTTAGTGGGTAAGGAATACATATAAAAATTACTGTATATTTATTGGGCTAGGTTTGTGATTAGTTTAGTCATATAAAATGTATACATATTTATTTATATACATTTATAATGTCGTTATAAATGGGATAGTGACGGATACACATCTTTCTATTTTTGTGATGTAGTATGTAAGTGTGTTCTAAATTTCTAAATTTCTAATAGTAATTACCCATAATTATACTACGGTACAGCTTTATACCCAAATGGCAATGATGATTATACTAAATTTTACTTGACTGAGAATTTTGATAACAAATTCTGGAAAACTAGACATAATTTACAAGTGTATGTATTTCTTTTGTTGTTTGGGCAAGAGAGTGCTATTCATGGGAATCTTTGAGGGAAGCTTACTATAATGATATCAGTAAGTTTACAGATAGCTACGTTTTTTAAACCATGTTTTTATGGCTTGAATTAAATGGAAGATTTGACTTTAGACTTCTAATTTCTAAGAGGAAACAATGTTGTATTAATGTTGGCCTTTATAAGCAGCATGTTTCTTTGCTGGATACCTTTGTTGACTCTAGGGATGAATATAGTTTGTATGTTTTAGAGCGGGGTTCATCTATAGTTAGACGTTGGTTTGAGACAATTCATTCTATTTGAATGAATGCAGCGCGATATAGCAAGGGCGTACAAAACTTTCGTATTGTAGAATCCGAAGTCGAGTACAGTTCGTTAGTGGGGAAAGTTCGTGGCCTTTGTATGGTATTATTTTTAGGATTGTATTTTGCCGCTTGTTCATGAGGTGATCGGAATGTGGGTATGTATGTCCTCCCCAAGCTAGCTGGTATTGAATATGAAATGATTGTGTGTGTATTGGACTAGTGCGAAATATACACTTGGAGGGTTTAGGGGGTAATATGTTTTTGAGAAACGTATAATGTGGGCCTGATGCATGTAAGATTTGTAATGAGTGACTCTTTATGTGCTTCTCCAATTTAGGGGTTGGTCGATTTCAATTCCGAGGATTTAGGTTTGCTTGTGTTTTCGACAGCGAGAAGCAGTTTGCGGTTTGTGTTGGAATGCATTGTGTTCATGTAGCTGTATAAGTTTTATGTTTTTGTGGGGTTCGAAATTTGGGTCGAAAACGTAGTAGGTTGTTTCTCTTGTTAGGTCAGTAGGTTTGCGCCCAGCCATTTGTGAATTTTGTTCATTCCCTTTCGGCAAGTTCATGACTCCTTGCCAGGTTATGGCGGAAAACAAGAGTTACAGTGTCGTCTGCAAAGGGATATTTTGCCACTATGTCATTGAGCAAAGGTCATTTATAAATACTAGAAATAAGAGTGGGCTAGTACTGTTCTTGGGGTACCCGTATTATTTCTCTTGGCTGCTGATTGTGTTTACGATTTTTACAAATTGTGTCTGCCTCTATGTAGCTTTTATATTTATTAAGTCTAGCGCGGATGCCTCGTATACCCATATGTGTTCAATTTATAAGTAAGTACGATGATATGGTATCAAAGGCTTGGCTAAGTCTAAAAAAAACGATAGCTAATGGGTTAAGGTTTGAATCAATCATTTTGTGGATTTGCGTGGTAAGGCTAGTGTTGCATCTCCGTGTCATATAAGTGGTTTCGGAACCTATACTGGTTTGGGGAGGAAATTGTTTGTTCGATTCTAAGAAGTTATTACTCTGCTTTTAATGCATTTTCATGAATTTTCGATAGGTGCTAAGAAGAGAGCATGGGTCTGTAATTGCAAAGTTTGCGTTCTCGGCCCTTTCTTAGGATTGTATGAGTGAGCAGTTTTAAATATTTCTGGATTAGATTCCCGTTTCAAAAATTTTGTTTATAATGGTGTTAGTGTATTGCTAAAGGAGATTTGTTCTGTATCAGAAGCGTGTACTTATGCATCCGGACCAGTGGCGGTATCTATCTTCATATATTTAAGTGTGGATTACTTCGTTTGCTGTAGCCGGATACATAAATATAGTTTTAGTGATATTTGAAGTTGTTTTGGTCTATGGTTGTTGAGTTCCTGGTTATCGTTAGTACAATCTGTGGATAAGTCGTTTGCCATGTTCTCTCCTAGATCTGATGAAATAGTCTATGAAAATTTGTCTACTATATTTTGGGGGGTCGTGGCAATTTATAACTTTTGTCTCCAGAGATGATTTTTTGATTGCAACGATTTTTGGTTTTTGTGGAGATTTCGTTTATAATTTGCAACATTTGTTCTTGTATCCATTTACTTTCGATCAGGCTTTTCTTTGGTAGTATTTTCGTTTTTTGTTTTACGGATAAGTAGGTTTAGGTAGTTTCGGTTATTCTATAGTAATTTCTTAATACTAAATTATTGGGTCAGCCGAGGCTTTAATGTGAAGTGTGTCTCTGGTTTTTATAGATTTGATTAACCCAAGTGTTATCAGGGCTTAAGTTTCTTTCTTTTTGAGGATTTGTGTTATGTTGTTGCATCATTGATATAGTTTTGAGTGTGGAACAAGAGAGTCAGTTGCTGTACTAGGGTTGTGTCTGTGATAACTGTAGTCCATGTCGCTGGTTTAGGTCTGGTAAAGGTATTATAATCAAGTTTTTTAGTTGTGGGTACATACTACATTCATTTGTTGTGTTTGGGTATTGGTTGGTTCATCTACCGGTGCATCCAAACCAATTGCATTTGCATAGGGTCTGTATTTTGTTTGGAAGCATGAACATAACGTATTGTTTTGGGGTCTGGTCTTTGGATAGTGGTCAATGACGTTGCTAGATGTGAGAGTTTCATACCCGTGTTGGTTCACAATGCGGTGATGAAGCCCTGGGGGCCAGTAGAGTATTTAGATATTCATTAGAGAGGGTTAGAGTTTTCCAGGGTGTTAATGTTTAAATCACCTATTACTAGGGAAACGCAAAGTCGTTGTTAAACGAAGTGAGTGAGCCAGTGTTGAAGTACCCGGGAACATTTCTTTTCTTCCCCCTACCTTAGGCCTCCCTAGCCTATCATAGGCTACAGTGGAGCATTATGGCCTAACTATGACTTAAACTTAAATACCCTATTATTATACGAATATTATAATCAAATTAAATGCAAAATATTACCGCTTACTCAACACATGACTCTCTCCACGCGTCTAACAACGACTTTGGCGTTCCTAGTCGAGTGGCTTTCCGCGCCCTTATAGCCAAATGTGGGAGACGTGGTCACTGGTCGGGAAAGATTTTATAATTTCTGGATTGTATTTTATTAAAATATTTTAACATGTTTTGTGCAATGCATATAAACGCAGTGTAGTCCTACATATGTGACAATTACCATGGAAAAACCATATGAGCCAGTACGAAATACGTAAATATTGCAAGGGTTACTCAAATCTACGAGCGGAATTTGGGGGTACCTGGACGTCCAAAACATTCGATTAACCTTGGACACGGCTCATTTCACGCCAGCTAAAATACCAAACAAAAAATATATTTCCCAACAATGAAAAAACCATTGTCGTTTAAAATAATTTCCCTCCATTTCAAACATATTTTCAGTGTTTTATTCTTGCAGGTTAAATCGTAACGGATTGTGCTCATTTTGTTAGCAGTTTCAGGTACCTGGGTCACGGATGTCTGTTTAAAAATTTCAGCCTCAGTCTATTTGGCCGTTCGGCCGTATGGGAACGGACAGGACCAGAATTACAGTTAACAGAATTAATCACGACCAAGGCCCGATCGAGTAGCGTTGTTAGAATACGTTCGTTCGCTCACGTCGTCTAATGAATGTTATGTCTTCTGTTTTTGAATTTATTTCGCGTTTATTTCATTTAAGAATCGTGCGTGTCCCCCGAGGGTGATCTGTAGATTGCTAGGTATGAGGGACTTTTTCTGTCCTTGCTGGTTTGGAGTGTATGGCGTTAGCTTGGCTGAAATTTATTGTTATGGCAGTCTACGGAGTTGAAAAAGGATAGGTCTCTGCTGAGGATGTTATGCCATCGTGAGATGTTAGTTTGTTTGTGAAAATTATGTGTTGTGTATCCTGTTAGGTGTGCTTGGGTATTTTCAAATTTAGGTGAGTTTCTGTTAGTATTATTAGGTCAAAGGTATGCAATGTCTTCAATGAATTACAAGTAGTTATCAAAGTGAGATAAAAATACCTATTATATTAAACATGGAAGATGTTAGGGACCCTACAGTGTTCATAAACTCCGTTGCAGTTGTGGTTGTTAGAGCATATAGTAGTTTGTTTGTTTTTTCAAATAAAAGTCAAATTGTAGTCAGTCACATTCATGGGGATAGGTTTTTGGTATAATATTTACTATTAAAAAACTAGTTCTAGTTGCCTATTTGCTTGTTGCCTTAAGACTAAAGTTGCTAAAAGTTAGTAGTAGTGGATAATTTCTTTACGTTTCTTTTATTTCTAACTATAATATACTAAAATCCAAATTCAAAGTGCCACTAGGGACTGAGATCGGTAAATAGTTTGGGAGGCAGTAGTTATCTTTGTTATTATTAGGCCTTCGAGACTATTTGAGTGTTGTTACTATGGTGAGGAATAATATTTAATAGAAAAAGGTGGCCATAGGTTGTTGTGTTGTTGTGGTGTTGTTTGTTTTTGTTTTTTTTTTTTTAATGTTTTTCCTCGATTGTCGATTGTTGGATTCAAGTTAAATTAGGAGAAGATTGCCGGGCTCTAGTCGGTCTAGGTCTGATGTTGACGCGATATGGGAGTCTTTTCCGTTTCTTATGACCTATTATCGATCCTCTTGGGTCAACAGTGTCGTGGCTACAATGCTTGGACGTTTTTTTAGGAGTGTGTCCTTTTTCCTAGCAAAGACTCTGTGATATTAAGGAGTCAAAGTCTTGAAGCCCCTTTTCTTCTCCATATCAGATCCCTGGTTTGGTAGGCTTTGCACAAGTCCCAACTCCTTTTCCTTATCTTATATAATAATGTAGGACCTACATATTCTTGTTTGCCGTCATTGTTCATTTATTACATAATTGGATGAGCGTTAGCGAGCGAAGCGAGTGAAGCGAGACTAATTTCACTGACCCCCCAAAACATTTAGCTCGGGTGTTTTTTTGTTTTTTTTTTTGTTTTTTTTGGTTTTTTTTTGTTTTGTATTTTGTATGTTTGTTCGCACTCTACCGGGCAAACGGCATTATGCGATCTTTGATGAAATTTGAACAGGACCTTCGAAATCTCTGACCTTAGACTGCTACGTTTTTGGGGACAATCGAAGAAAATTTCTCATTGAATATCGTACTTTTTACGATTCTTTTTCGATTTTGTAGTGCGATATGTTTTCGTGACATTGGGCGATTCTGACAAACGGGTTGGAAGCTACAACTTTCTATTTCACAGGACATTGAGGTCATGGTGATGTATTGCTTTTTTAAGAAAAGTTGAAAAAGTTAGCAAAATCTATAGAAAATAAAGCTTTTAATATAAGTTTTTTATTTTAGTGTGCGATATTGTGTGCCATTTGGGCAAATCTGACCAAAACTGGTGGGGCTAAGTTTATATTATACATGGACATTAACGTGTTATGGTGATGTAGTACATTTTGAAAGAAAAGTTGAAAACGTAGCCAGAATCCATAGAGATAATAAAGCTTTTAATAGACGTTTGTTAAGTAAATAATACCAATGACAAGAACAATGAAACTTGACAACAATCACTTCAGTCAAGTTTCTATTTGTTTCTTGTCAATTGGTATATTTACCTTAAAAAAATTCTATTACTAGAAAAAACGCTTTTAAGTTCCCGCCGCGTTGTTGGAGAGGCGTAATTGGTGCATTGAGTGCCATGTGTTATGTGAATTTTCGGTTCGTGAAAAAATCATTACTAAGTTGATGATTTTTTTTAAATAATTTAAAATAAATAAAAAATAAAACTTTATTTTAAATTTTTAATTAATCGTAATTAAAAAAAAGAAAAAAATCCGTAAAATTTCGATTCACATAGAAATAATTATTCGATTGTGCTCAACTTTTACACGAATATAGAATTCATAAAAATTAAGGTTCTGTGAAAAAATCATTTACAATCGGATAAAGAATGTAGGTGTTATGTGTCAAAGAATGTTTTTAAAAGTAAAAAACGTAAAATTGCGATTTTTATGAGAAATAATTATTTGATTGCGCTTAAATTTTCCACGAATATATAAATTCATAAAATAAAGGTTCGTGAAAAAACCATTATAATCGGACAAAGCGTGTAGGTATTATCAATCGAAGAAATTTTTTAAAAATCGAAAAAAAATCGTGTAAAATTGCGATTTTATGGATTTTTTTTTTCGATGTGCTCAAAAACGTGCAGTTCTAAGTTCAGAGATGCGAAGTCTCAATAAAATTTCATCTCCCCCCCCAATCGGAGGTATCGGGTTAGCCGGAATAGTATGATAAACAAACAGACAAAAAATACAAAACCCCCTGGAAAAAAAAGAAAAAAAAAAAAAAAAACAATTCCGAATTTTTTCCCCAGTGTAGGGGAAATGGGAATTTTCGCTTCGCTCGCTTCGTGCCCCCCCCGCTTACGCTCGCTACGCTCATCCAAAAAGCTTTATCTCTATGGATTCTGGCTAACTTTTTTTTCAACTTTTTCTTTTCAAAAGGTACTACATCACCATACACTAATGTCCATGTATAATATGAACGTTGTAGCCCCACCAGTTTGGTCAGAATTGGCCCAAAATGGCACAAAAAAAATATGCACACAAAAATCAAAAAAAACATATTAAAAGCTTTATTTCTATAATTTTGGCTAACTTTTTCATTCTTTCTTTTACAAAAGCAATACATCACCATAACCTCAATGTCCATGTGAAATATGGAAAAGTTGTAGCCCAACCGTTTGGTCAGAATCGGCCAAATGTCACGAAAAATCGCACTAAAAAATCGAAAAAAATCGTTAAAAAGTACGCATATTCATGAGGAAATATTTCTTCGATGTACCCAAAAACGTAGCAAGTCTAAGTTCAGAGATTTCGAAGGTTCCTGTCCAAATTTTCATCAAGATCGCCTATGCCGTTTGCCCGGTAAGGAGTGCGAACAAACAGACAAAAATACAAACAAAAAAAAAACAAAAAAAACAAAAAAAAAAAAAAAAAACACCCAGCTAAATTCAACAAATCAACAAAACAAAGCACTTGCAAAAGAAAGATATGCCACGCAAACGTAAAAACATAAAAAGCTCATCCTTCAAACCGCGGCGGGACTTTAGCGTTTTCCTAGTATTATACATAATTCATAATTAAATACGATTTATATATTACAAGAATAAGTATAATGATAATGACCTACAAGATTTTAAAGCTGGGCTGCAGAATGGCGCGTCCTGCCATTATGACATACAAAACATAACAAAAATAGGTCTCAGCTAGTCAATAGGCCTACTTTTTAAGAAAATGTATCATTAAAAAAAACAGTAGACCTAAGTGTATAGTAGATAAATATAAATAGGCCCTACTCCGATTGCGTTTACTATTGTAAAAACGATGTAGAAAGTGCAAGCTCTTTGATTTTAGATACTAGGGAAACGCCAAGTCGTTGTTAAACGAGTGAGGAACCCCAAGTGTTGAGTACCGGGAAACATTCCCCTTCCGCCCCTATACGAAGGTGGATCTATTCAGTATGGAGAGAGTATCCGGGTACTCAACCACATGGCTTACTCACCATTTAACAAACGACTTGAGTTTTAGTTAAATTGAACATTCCAAAATGCGAGCGTGTTCAAAAACGTATAAGCGTGGTGAAATATTAACAAATTTCCAATATAAAACAAAATTCACCTAATTTTTCTTTCCCATTTAACACCCTCGAAAAATAATATGTGGGTCTAAAAATATAAAAAAAGTTCCACCCAACGGGTATCGAACACCAACCACTTCCGTGCGGTAGGCGACAGTGCTGACCAATGCATGCACGCCAGTTGTTGTCGTCCCGCTAGCTGACTACTAAAACAAAGTGATATCGATATTTTAAAAATCACATTTTTATTTATTGTGGATTAAATCGCAATGGATCTAGCTGATTTTGTTAGCAGTCTCAATAAACTCGTACCGGATGTCTGTTAAAATTTCAGCCCAATCTGTCCGCGGTTCGGCCTGATTTTCGACGTACAGGACAGATAGACAGACAGACAGATCACAGAATGAGGAACCTGTTCGAGTTGAATGGGAGGACAACTCGGGTGGACTCGCTCCCTCGTTTAAATAGGGCACGTCAACGTCGTTGTCAAAACGAGTGAGTGAGCCAAGTGTGAGTACCCGGGGGGAATCCTTCCTCCCCTATACCAAGGCGGATCGAGCCAGTATGGGGATGATACCGAGTACTCAACACATGGCTCACATCACTCGTTTAACACACGGAATTTGAGCGTTTCCTAGTTATTTAAATTGACATTTATAAGGGCGAATCGTGTTCAAAAAAACGTATTAGCGTAAAACTAACAAATTTCCAAAGATGAAACAAAATTCAATCTAATTTTATTTTCCCATTTAAAACCTCAAAATAATATTGTGGATGTAAAAATATAAAAAAAGTCGAACTAACGGGAATCGAAACCCAACCCTCCGTGTGGTAGGCTTAAAAGGCTTACCACTGGGTGCAGTAAGCCACGCAAATCACGTTCGCTAGAGCTACTAAACTAGGGAAACGCCAAAGGTGTAAACGAGGAGTTAGACAAGATGTTTGACTACTCTGAAAAACCGACCGTCTGGTCATCTGACAGGAACTCACTCTGCTTGCCACAATAATTATTTAAATTGAACATTCAAAATGCGGAATCGTATTCAAAAAAAGTATTAGCGTGAACATTAAACAAAATCACCTAATTTTTATGTACCATTGAACACCCCTCAAAAATAATATGTGGGTATAAAAATAAAAAAAAAAGTTAGAACTGACGGGTATCGAACCCAGAATCCGTGAGGGAGGCTAAATGGTTACAACTAGGCCATGCAGGCCACGTCAACTTCGTCCCGCTGCTGCTACGAAAACAAATGGCGGGGACATTGATATTATTAAAAATCACATTTATTTATTTGTAGGCTTAAATCGCAATGGATCAAGCGATTTGTTAACAGGTTCTCAGTAAACTTGTACGGATGTCTGGTTTAAAATTCAGCGCAATCTGTTCAGCGGTTCGGTAATTTTCACACGAGTACAGGACAGACAGAATCACAGAATGCGAGCAGTTTGAGTTGAATGGAGACACTCAGTCGCTCCGCTCCCTCGTTTAATAAAGTAAGTTATTGAAATGATTTAGTATGGTGGGCAACATTTTCTTGGTAAAATATCATCGATCGTCATTCATAACAATTATTGATACACATGTTTCGGTATTAATAGTTTAACAGTGTGGTTTGTTCTGGTCGAGCTAATTATCAGAAAATAATTCAATATTTGTTGTTATTTAAAAATGCCATTAAATTCCCGTTTTTTAATAAGCCGATCCCAAAACTGACGAAATTTACTAATAAAATACGCGGACGATATGACATAATCAACAATGTTTTCGCAAATGATCAAAATGTAACAAAAATCGAGTGAACCTAACTGAATATACAGAGCCCGCCGTAAGCAGCTCGCCTCTATCACCGATCGGTCCGACATGTTGCGTTTTAGTGCTGCCATCTATCTTTGCTTGGAAACGCGTATAGCAAGAGTGTTGAATATTGTTAGAACGTGATAATGACGTCTGAGACTAAATTTATTTTTAGTAGGTTTAGTGTTAAAATATATATATAAAAAAAATTCAAATATCCATGTCTGTTAATGGTAATGGTTCTTGTTTTGCAGTATTTGGTTTTAACATATAGGTACCTACGTTTTCTTACACAGTGTTAATGCAAATTTCGTTTCACTTCGTAGTTTCCATTTCCACTTGAGTTTTAGTATCACTTTAGTTTCAGTTTGTGATTCACTCTCAGTTTCACTCTCAGTATCAGTTTCGCCGCGATGTTACTCATAGAGAAATGTTGACTTCAACTTCAACTTTAACATAAACTTCATATTAACTTCAACTTCAACTTATACTTGAAATTCTCATTAAAACACAACAGTAACTAAATTTAAAAAAAAAAATATCGTATGATTTCTATTGTCATGTCAGTATTGTTCTTTATTGCATGTTAAAATTCACATTTTACAATTATTGGTCAATGAGCCTAGCGGCTCGCTATAGGGGGCTTTCAGCAAATGGATTACAACGTGAGAGGTGAAGCAAACCAAGATTACATGAAATATGAAATTTAAGGATTTGCAACATTTTTTAAGACACTATAAAGTATGAACTAAATTGAGCTACTCTAATATATGTTAAGGAATTAAATCAAAGTACAAAAGTCAGTAGAAATCTGAAATTAGTATATATGTGAATTTAGGCCAATTGGCCTAGGCATGAAATGCAATTTACCTATTGCTTTTATTTCTTGTTATCATTCTATTAATCTTAAGTTTATTAAAGTTTAATTATTGGCTTTTTGTAATTATATTACTTTTACTGTAACTAACCACAACCACAATAACCATCACTACATCCACCAACACCCTACTTTAGGGGTGGAGAGGAAATTATCTAGCTTGCTAGTCAACAGGTCGAAAAGGTTATATTGTAATTGTCCCACTTGTTGCACAGCCGTCATTGAAGCGTTGAGAGGCAATTGGTCTTCTTCGTGATATATGATGGAATATAGTTAATTAACTGCAATGAAACAAAATATTAACCACAATTAATATTATTTTTATTTAATAATAAATAGTGAACTAAGAGCTAAAGTCAATACCATTGAAACTATCACTGATATGAAATTAGGAGTATATGTCCAATTGTAATCTTCGATCATACTTAAATAGTAAAATAAATCAGCAGTTTAGATTATTTTAAATGCACTGTTATTAAGATTTCCATCGACGATTTTAAAAAGACGAAAAAGAAGATAGGAAATGTTCATCTCTGAAACTAACCTAGCATGATGGTAAGAGTAACAATCTGAACCAAGAAGCAAACTCTGACATTGATATTGTGATATTGTCTCCCTTTTCTTCCCCTGCAAAAACCAATTTGATAGAAAAGACCAGCTGTTTCTACTTTATATTATCTCAACAAAGAGTTACTAACAATAACAGTGGCTAGATACAAGGCACGTTCTGTTGGTTTTACCGCCTTCTAGATGACAAAGATATATATTTATATTAATATTTACAAAGATGTTGTCCTCCTTGTAAATCAGTTTTTATAATTGAATAGGATAGACGTTGAATAAATAAATAAAATAAATAAATAAAGCTTTTCACAGGGTATATTGTTAAACATTTAAGGCTTTGCGGCCCGAATATTTTAAAAAACGTGTGAAACTGGTCATTTCGCCGCGTCGCACGTTTCGTTACCACTGTGGATCCCATCTTCAGGATTTTAACCAACTGATTTTTTTTTAATTGAAAAAATCAATTGGTTAAATCTAAATCTTATTTTTCATTATTCTAGCATTTTTCAATTCCACATTCATAATCCAAACATATTTTAGGATAGTTTTATTATTTATGCCAAAGACTGTAATGATAGGCTATGCCGGTATGTAATGATCGCATCTATATACAGCTGGGCTCATCTGATATAGTGGTCCCAAAAGAAAGAATGCAGATGTCTCGAAATTGTTTTCCCAACATAACAACTTTGTCAACTCTATTCACTCTAGCTCAGCGTGGATCTTGCACACAAAGGAACTCTGTGTCTAGCACAGATGATTTTTTGCTTGCGTTGGTTAAATATATTTCTCTTTCATACACAAAGGCGACATTCCCTTTACCGGGCATTTATTCTACCCCCACCACTACTAAGCTCTGCATTCTTTCGTTGGAGAAAGTATATTATTGTATCGTCGTCCTGAAGATGGATCCCACAGTGGTTCCGAAACGTCGAACTCACACACTAGTAAGTGTAAACACGCGACGCGGCGAAATGACCCCGTTCACACCTTTTATATTCGGCCACAAAAAGTCTTAAATTTTTAAACAATGACCATGTTAAAAAGCTTTAAATCTTTATCATCTAGAAGGCGGTAAAACCAACAGAACGTGCCTTGTATCTAGCCACTGTTATTGTTAGAAAACTCTTTGTTGAGATAATATAAAGCAGCAACAGTTGGTCTTTTCTATAAAATTTGGGTTTTGGCAGAGGGAGAAGGGAGACTTTCTCACATAAACGCCAGAGTTTGCTTCTTGGTTCAATTTTAATCCTCTCCTTCATGCTAAGTGAGTTACAGAGATGGACGTTTCCTATTTGCCTAAATCGTCTTTTAAAGTCGTCAATGGAAATCTCAATAAACAGTGATTTAAAAAAGTTATATTACTGCATGCTTATTTATTTTGCTATATAACTATGATCAAAGATTCTCATTGGACAAGTCAAATATCAGTTATAAGTATCAGTGGAATAAACTTTAGCTCCAAATTCCCCATTTATTGTTAAAATGAAATGAATATTAAATGGGAGTTATAATTTTGTTTCATTTGAAGTTTAAGTAAAAGTTGTGATTTATGTGAAGTTCAAGTAAAGTTGAAGTTTAAGTTGAAGGTTGTGATAAAGTCGATGTTAAGTTGAGTTGAAGTATAAGATTTACTATTATACAAACTGTTGTTTGTCGGCGGTGAAACTGAAGCTGAGAGTGAAACTGAGGGTGAATCACAAACTGAAACTAAAATGATACTGAAACTGCAAGTTTATACGGTAATTCGCATTTAGCTCCAAATACACCATTTATTGTTTAAAAAGAAATGAATATTAATTGTAGTTTTATTTTGTTTCATTTGAAATTTTAGCTAAAGTTGTGAATTTTTGTGAAGTTAAAGTATAAGTTGGGAAACTAAAGTGACGTTGAAGTTGAAATTTATGATAAAGTCGATGTTAAAGTTGAAGTTGAAGTATAAGATTCACTATTATACAAACTGTTGTTTGTCGGCGGTGAAACCGAAGCTGAGAGTGAAACTGAGACTGAATCACAAACTGAAACTAAAAGTGATACTGAAACTGCTAGTGATACGGTAATTCGCATTTAGCTCCAAATACACCATTTATTGTTTAAATGAAATGAATATTAATTGTAGTTATTATTTTGTTTCATTTGAAGTTTTAGCTAAAGTTGAGATTTATGTGAAGTTAAAGTATGAGTTGAAGTTTAAGTTGAAGTTTATGATAAAGTCGATGTTAAAATTGAAGTTGAAGTATAAGATTCACTATTATACAAACTGTTGTTGTCGGCGGTGAAAAATGAAGCTGAGAGTGAAACTGAGACTGAATCACAAACTGAAACTAAAAGTGATACTGAAACTGCTAGTGATACGGTAATTCGCATTTAGCTCCAAATACACCATTTATTGTTTAAATGAAATGAATATTAATTGTAGTTATTATTTTGTTTCATTTGAAAATTTAAGTTAAAGTTTTTGATTTAGTGAAGTTAAAGTATAAGTTGAAGTTGAAGTTGAAGTTTATGATAAGTCGATGTTTAAAGTTGAAGTTGAAGTATAAGATTCACTATTATACAAACTGTTGTTTGTCGGCGGTGAAACTGAAGCCGAGAGTGAAACTGAGGGCTGAATCACAAACTGAAACTAAAAATGATACTGAAACTGCAAGTGATACGGTAATTTCGCATTTAGCCCCAAATCCCTTTATTTTTAAAGAAAGAATATTAATAATTTTTTTTTTCATTTGAATTTTTAAGAAAAAGTTTGATTTATGTAAGTTAAAGTATAAGTTGAAGTTTAAGTTGAATTTTATGAAAAAGCGTTTAAATTTTGAAGTTGAAGTTAAGATTCACTATTATCAAGCGTTTTTTGTGGGCGGTAACTACTGAAGTAAAAACTGAGATGAATCACAAACTGAAACAAAAAAATGATACTAAAACTGCAAGTGATACGGTAATTCGCATTTAGCTCCAAATACACCATTTATTTTTTAAATGAAATGAATATTAATTGTAGTTATTATTTTGTTTCATTGAAGTTTAAGTTAAAGTTGTGTTTATGGAAGTTAAAGTATAAGTTGAATTTTTAAGTTGAAGGTTGTGATAAAGTTCGATGTTAAAGTTGAAGTTGAAGTATTAGATTCACTATTATACAAACTGTTGTTTTTTGGGCGGTGAAACTGAAGCTGAAAAGTGAAACTGAGACTGAATCACAAACTGAAACTAAAAGTGATACTGAAACTGCAAGTGATACGGTAATTTGCATTTAGCTCCAAATACACCATTTATTTTTAAAAATTTGAAATGAATTTTTTAATGAATGATAGCCAGACGCACATGCTCGCTCCTTTTCCCCGTTCCCCGTCCCAAAGACAACACAATCACACATTCACCAAACGATAATCACCGATAATGATTATGATAATCGTTGCCGTACTTTCGATATCTAGCAGAACCAGACCCTACATTAATTTATTCATATATACCATCGTTATTCGTCTCCGTTAGCGTTAAGTGCATAAATAAAATACGTGAAGACAATTCGTATCCGAAAGGCTGCCGGGGACTGTTTTCAAACCAAAAAAAGGGATCTTGATTTCTTCTATTGTGTTATTGTGTATTCGCCGACAACATTGAAGAATCCATCTGGTGAAACGTATGTGAAACGTAAACGTTAGCACTAGCTCTACCTAGGTAGAAGTTATAGGACCTAACCGAATAGTGTTCTTCGCCGTTCTTGGTCTCATTACTTGGTCTTGTTCTTATTCTTGGTCGGGTTTCCCGGTCTTGTTTCTAGATTGCTTAACGGGGAAGATCCCAGAGAACTCGTTTCGTCGCTGGGATTTTGATTGACAGGGGGTGTGAAAGTAGGACCGTACTTTGCTCCTACGTCAGCAAGTTTTTGGGCCAATCATTGGGGAGGTTTCTAGTTTCTGTGCAGTTAGTTCTTTTGTTATTGCAAATATTTATTGACAAGCAGTGAGCTATTCAGCTAGCTGGACATTCCTGGCCCGAGCAGAGTGGAAAGAGGTAGATCGTATCTATCTTACAGTCGCTCGACCCTTCTATTGATGGCCCTCGAACCATCCAATTAAATTATTTTCGCTTGAATAGAGTTAAACCCTTTCCCTTTTCCTTTTATTACGTAAACTGTTGAAAATTGAAAACTAAGAACTTAACAGTATAATATCCCAACATACTTCTTCATCAGAAATGCTAAGAATATTTTGTAAACATTTTTAGTTCTAAATCAATTTTTTGCGTTTAAAAACATTTTCGTGTTGATTTTATTTCAGGGAAACATTAAAGTTAAATTCATTAACATTTAAGAACATTTAAAAGGTAAATAACAACAGTTTATGTAATGAAAAGAAAATTAATTTATCTCTATTCAAGGGTTAGAGACCATCAAATAAAAGGGGTCTAGGATAGGTAAAAACTAAATCTTGTGCACTCTGCCCGTCGAAGGAGTCTGTCCACTCTGGGCCCGATTATGAGCACAATAGCCTCAATGTACCTGATCTGCTTCGGAGCTTCTTCACCCATTTCAAATCTACTGTGATGAAAATAATTTATGCAGCGAAATATTTTTTTTTTATAATTGCCAATATTTATAACGTGGTTTCAAATGAGTAGCTTGAGTTTTGAAATGCGTTCTTTTCCCTAGTGCCCTACGATAAAAACTGACTGAAATATATAAGATTACTTTTTATTATAAAAATATATTATAGAATCATTATCCGTAACTCAGTCAGTTTTTATCGTAGAATTTCGTCCAAAAAAATGAAAATTTAAGATACACGCTTAATTTTTTTAACAACGTAATTAGATTTTTGCAATTAAAAAAAACAATCAATACATAAATGTATAAATAGAAACAATAGAACTGGAAGAGAAGACGCAGGACGAAAAACCCCAACTTCCTGAGAACTTCCTTCAAAAATTCCACCCATAGATACAAAAAACACACTGGACCCTGCTAAATAAATAGGAGCGCCTTTACCCATTTCAAATCTATTTTTGATGAAAATAATTTATTAAGCGATTTTTTTTTTATAATTGCAAATATTTAATAACGTGTTCAAATGTGTGGCTTTAGTTATGAAATGCGATTTTTCCCCTAGTGTCTACGATCAAAACTGACTGAAATATATAAAGATTACTTTTTTATTATTAAAATATGTTATAGAAGCATTATCCGTAACCGTAACTCAGTCAGTTTTTATATAGAATTTTGTCCAAAAAATGAAATTCAAGACACGCGCTTAATATTTTAAAAAACATTATTAGATATTTTTCAATTAAACAAAAAATATCAAAAAAAATTAATAAAACAATAGAACAGGAAGAGAATACAATAGGTATAAAATCAGCTTCTAGGATGGTCTATTTTACGACTACACGCGACAACCCTTCAATATGCATTTACAGTAGAGTGGGGGGGGGGGGGGGGGGGGGGGGAAAATTGAGGAAGGAAAAATGCACACAGAGAGGTTTTGTATTGTTTTATCTCCATGCATCACCCTCACGTCTCGATTAGCACCCTTGCCAAAAATGAGACGCAACGCCGAAATATTATCAAAATCATCACAAAGATTGAATGAGTTGGTAAATAGGTAGTTGGAATGAAATTTATTACAATCAATTCTTGTAATTCCTTATCTGTGACCATCCTTGTACAGTCAGGGTCATATATAAATCAAGAGGTCTGAAAGATTACTCTTTCACCGACATCTCGTGGTCAACTCTGGTGTCATTATTTATATCGCCCTGTGAACTGCATTGTCGACATAAATAAGAAACATGGCTGATAATGTCAAAGGAAAAGGCTCTATTCACCAGAGAAACTACCAAGCCGAGAAGATATATAACATGGAACGTAAAGAGAGCATTATATATCGATACCTTGGCCTAGGCATAGCATTAAGACTATTCCTTAGTTCTTTATTTGCCTTAGTTTCAGTTAATTTCGAATAATTCTATCTTAGCTGTCAAGTCTTATTTGCAAACCACCAAAGTTTGTTTTATGCTTTTGTTTTGAGAAAATTGTTTTCTTCTTCTGACTGCCTTCTAGATATTGACTATTTTGTTGACCAAGAGTCTTTCAAAGCCTCCTAAATAATATTAATAACATCAAATAGTCTAGGGAACTTCCATCGATCGATAATGTAGTTCACAGAACAATATAAATAATGGCACCAAGAGTTGACCACGAGATGTCGGTGAAGAGGTATCTTTCAGACCTCTTGATTTATATATGACCCTGACTGTACCATGATCTGTGACCATACTTTTATTGTAAATTAATTATAAAAAAGCAAACATCAGGGGATTTAATTTCGTAATTGACTACAAATTAGAACAAATCTCAACAATTTTTTTAACTGATAAATACGCCATATGCAATGCGTAAACTCCGGGACAAATATAATTGTTACTATCGGTATATATTTATTGGATGAGCGAAGCGAAGACTTCAATTTTACTTTGTGTTTGTTTGTTTTTACTTAGGTTACCCCAAGAAAAATAGCTCGGGTGTTTTGATTTTTTAGTTTTTTTTGTCTGTTTGTTCGCTCTCTACCGGGCAAACGGCATATGCGATCTTGATGAAAATTGGAGGGGACCTTCGAAATCTCGGAACTTAGAGCTGTATTGTTTTTGGGTACAATCGAAGAAATATTTATCATAAATATCGTACTTTTACGATTTTTTTTCGATTTTTAGTGCGATATTTTCGTGATATTTGGCAAAACGGCTACTCCGATATTGATGAAACTTTTTAGGAAACGTTTAAAATCACTGAAATCATACATGTTATGATTTTAGAGACATTATAAAAAAATATTTCTTTATAGAAATCGTACTTTTAAGATTTTTTCTCCGGTTTTTAAAACAATATTATCGTGATATTTGGGCCGATTTTGACAAAACGGGTGGGGCTACAACGTTCATATTTTAAATTGACATAAATATTATGGTGATTTAGTACCTCTGGAAAGAAAAAGTTGAAAAAGTTGGTCAAAATTCATAGAAATAAGGTTTTAATATAAGTCTTTACAGGTGTATAATGAACAAGTAATATCAAGTAACTATATTTTCGTGATATTTGGGCCGATTTTGATCAAACGGGTCCGGGGCTACAACGTTCATATTTTACATTGACATAAAATTATGGTGATGTAGTGCCTCTTGAAAGAAAAAGTTGAAAAGTTGGTCAAAATTCATAGAAATAAAGGTTTTAATATAAGTCTTTTACAGGTGTATAATGAACCAAGTAAATAATAAATAATATCAAATAAATAAATAAAATAAATAAATATCAAGTAACTATAGAAAAAGTAAGGAGATTCCACATAAAAACGTAATCATTGGACAGAAATATTCCAAAAAAGCTCATCCATCAACGCGACTGAAAAAGCGTTCGCGAAGCGGCCTTGTATATATAAATATTATTTACGATATAAATTTTGTTGGTACCAAATCAACTCCACCCCACCCCCGATACCCCAGACAACACCACATAACCATACAACGCTCATCGACTTGTGAACTTGGTTCAAGACTTCAGGCGTGCTTCAGGACAAGGACCAAATGTAATGTCCGGCCGATAGTTATCAATCAGTCGATCAAAACTGATCAAAAGTATCGGGGACACTGTTAGACTATTTATCTTGAGGGAGTACGTTTGAGGAGGGTTATGAAGGTTCTACGTTACAATCATAACTCAATGATTTAAACTAACACTTTTAATAAAAAGACACATAGAACACTCATAATATGATGTTACATCGCACACTTATTGCTTTAACCTGCAAACACTTCCATCTTACGTGGTGGTCAAGATGACCATGACCCATGGTTCATGGCAACAAGTCCATTTGTTTGGGTTTACGAACATAAACATCTCAAATTTAGGAGAAAAATGGGTTGAAGAGCGGAAAACCACTTCCATGAGAAAATTTAACATATCTAAATACAGTATTTTATTCGACTTTATTGGCAATTTCCAAAACATTGTATAATAAAATTTTTTAAAAAAAGTTTTTACACGGGATTGAACACGACTGTCAAAATTTAAGATGAGATCAGTCGAAAACAAAGTGGCTTATTGTGGCTATTGCTTGAATATTAAATTTTGGTAGTGAAATTAAAATTTTTTATTTCCACCACGGACGGGACATTTTTATTTGAAGTTAAGGAAATAAATAATAAAAGGGGAGAGCATCTGCCCAGACATAAAGAGTCGGGTTAATCCCGGTGGGAGCACCTTTTTTAATTTATGTCTATGAAAGACTACATCAAACAGCGTCATAGTCGCCACTATAAATAATATTGGACATCAAGCAAAAGCAAAGCGCTTGAGGGAATTCGCCTTTGGTTCACTTGCACCACGATGTTATGAAATTTCTCTTACTCCCCTAACTCTAACTTTTCTGGAAGGAAACGGAATTAACGAGTTTGCGAAAAGAATTAAAAAATAAATTTGGGTTTCCAAAAAATATAAAGAAATAAATGATTTCCTCATTTTATCGGATAAGTTATTTGCCTATTATACTACTTATATTTGAAGATTTATTAAATATACTCATCAATCGCATACTGCTATTATTTTGTGCAACATTGCACAATGTAGGCGATGACAGCCACCGAGTCGTAAATTACCAGTTAAAGCGGACACCAGACTTTCATTTCTTTTTCGTAACATTCAGAGACCTTGTATACCGACGCAATTCTGTCACATCGAGAAATAGGCAAATCTGTTTTTTTTTTTTCATTCAATATTTTTCGTGACTCTGTGCTAGTTATCATACTTAGAAAGTGTGTGATCTCCATGAAAAAAAAGCTATGAAGTGTGTGGTTAAGGTGTGTAGGGTTAATGTTGAAAAAACAATTGGTCACATGCGGGGTTTTTTATGAAAAAGGTAATTTTTAAGGGACTTTTGTGTTGTGTGTGTAATAATTTTGATTGGGGTCGATGGTTTTATTTATATGTTTTAACCTGGCTTTTTTAGTAGGCGACTATGCCTTTTTATGATGTACTTTAGACAGAAATTAAAAATTTGACTAAAACCGGGGTTTGACCCGGGCCGGGACTTTAGCTGTCCGGGCTTGTCTTCCCAACTAAAGCTATGCAGCCACCAATTTAAACTGTCTAATCTTGGTCTTTTTTGGGTTACATTTGTAGAGCAGCACTGAAAAAAACTAGAGAATTAAAACTTCTATAACCCTAGAGTTGGATAAAGATGTTTTACCTGGCTTTATAAGTGGGCGACTTTGCTCTGTTATTTTAGTACTTAGACAAAAATTAAAAAAGGGGACTACACCAGGTTTAAAACCCGGGGACCTTAGCGCCCGACATGTAATGTACAAAATAGCCAAGAATTAGACTTTTTAATTGGTGGCTGCATAGCTCAGTGGTAAGAGCATAGCCCGGCAGTTTAAGGTCCGGGTTCAAACCCCGGTTTGAAAGTCACTTTTGAATTATTTAAATATAATACTCGTTAAATATAATGTATTAGATTTCGATATTTTATTTTGTTGGAAACATGCTAAACGTAGTCTAACGTAATGTATTATACGGTCTATATTAGAAATTTTTGAAATTAGGCCGTATTTATTTTTTTAAATGGAACTTAATTTTGTGTGGATTTATAAATAAAACATAACTATAATTTTCCGCTCGATAGGGGAACCATTTATGCAGTGATTGTAGTTTTTTGTAATATGATTTTTTAAAATAGGGAGTAGGTCAGTTTTGGAATTTTTTTGGGTTTTCGATTCTAATGACCATCCATATTTGATGGCGCGTTTTCGGGAGATCCATTGTATTGACAACGCACACACCCACACGATTGACATGTTTGTATAATTTTTTTAGCCCTGAGAAGTGCATTGGGGGGTTTATCAGGGAAACAGAAATTAAAAATTGTCTCCACAAGGTATATTATAGATCTCAGGATTTTCACTCTCCGGCCGGATTCCAACCAACTTAGCATTTTTAGAGACGGACGTACCTATTAAGTATGTATTTTGCTTACTACAGAATTGTTTAAATTTAATATGAGTGAAAACATTGTACGCACTGCACTAGAAATAAAAACTAAAATAGGCTTTCATCCCCGGCATTCGCCTAAGGGCTCAAGAATTCCCCGGGTGAAACTTTTAGCTAGGATTGGGGACGGGATTCAACCGTTTCCTTCTAAATCGAGTCTCACGCGTTATGCATGAGCTACCTCTAACGGTTATTCGGTCAAAGCAAGCCATGCAGGGTTCGACAAATGCTATGTCAGAGATGCTGGAGACATGTTTGAAATATTTGTGGTCTTTGGGAAAAAATTTTTCCAAACGGACACAACAGAGAGGCGTGTTTTTCTGGAAATATGCATTTGCCGCCTGCCGGCTGCCCCCTTTGAAATGATCCAATAACAATTGCCCAAAGCCCCCCCCGGGGATGAGTCATTCAACACTTTTAAAAAGTATAAAATTTTTTTATACAACTTTTACGCACTTCTACCGACCTGTCGAGGATGTTTTATAGTACGTCAATGCAAGGCCCAAAGGGAATAATGCCAGAGCGTTTATTCCATGTAGTAATAATACAGTGTTTTCTATAATCCAAATGGACTTGGTTCGAGCTCTCATGCACTCATTATTGGCTCATTACCCGCAAAACGGTCACACCCGGGAATCGAAATCGAAAGCTGAATTGAAGTTGTACTTCAACATTTTCACAATGGTTATATACTGATCAAAATATCATAATTTTTGTTAACATGTGATTATAAAAGGCAAGTAATAATAATATTGACACAACCATGAAGGCAGCAATGTTCATTCTGTATCAATGATGTACTTCGTTACGTATTGACTTAGCGAGAAATGGTGTTTGCTTTAAAAAATTTTTTTATGCATTCTTGAATAGAGAAAATAATGTGAAAGGTTATTTCAAATGTCCCGAGAAATAATAATATAATAACGCAAGTAAGCAAACATAAAAATATACTTCGAAAGAAATTCATTACCGTTTCATAAATTTTAAACACACATTACATTTGGTGTTCCTTCTCCTTTCACAATTATTTTTTCACTTCATTAATTAAAAATACGTGCCTTTCCGTCGTTGTAACATACGTGCATTACATTGGATGTCATTGGGTACAGCTATTGGGTATAGGTTTTGAAGAAATATATTTGAATGAATTTAATAGGTATATCATGGAAATAGTTTGTACGAATATTAAATATTTATGTTTCTTATTAGGCCGCCACCTACAGAACAAAATGTCATAATCAAAAGGCCGGAGAATAGTTGACTTTTTTCATCTTTCCGTTCAATGCAGCCAGAAAAAAATCGGAAGCATAAACTCAATGAAAGGTAGTATTGTTGTACACTATACATACTGTACTTTTATGGATACGGACTTGATAGAAGAAAAAGTGACGAGTTTTAATCGTATTGAATATTCAAATGTCAAATGAATAATAAAAAACAGCACTTTCTTCAGAAGCCATTTCAAAATTTCCCCTTCTTATATACCAGTCATCAATGGATCAGTGCATGGTTGCATCAGGAGTTGGCTTTGCACAGCTAGCTAAAATATCATCCTGATCTAATGTATTCACAACCATATTAATATTATGTTATACTTATGTACGTAGCTATAGCGCCAATAAACGGCACGTTACACGTACCCAAGCATAATAAATTGTAATAATAAGTAGATTAAAATATGTAACAATCATGCTCAAGTATGTCTTGTGGTCTTAAACAGCGTTTCGACTATATACTTCTTGCGGGCCTGTTTTGATTCCACAGTTTCAGTCGGTAAGATTTATACACTTTTTTCCATTCATCACATACATAAAAACCATTTGGAATTTCCTGATCATAAAATTTACTCAATCACCCTAGATCTAGCACCTCTGTTGTAAAATCGTCCACGGAGCGAGACTGCGAATGGATGTGAAATAAAAGTGCTTCGCGCCTCGCGGACCGTAGACCGGACTAACGGCGCGCACCGTATCGGAGCTTCTGCAGTACATCGTGCAGCCACAGATGTACATTGCAACTGCGGCCGTCTATTGGACGGCTATTTTTCGAATATTCTGAGTGACATTGCGAAATCCCACCTACAGTGCCTCTTTCAAGCTCCCATATCACCAACTTAGGCCTACTGGCCAAACTCCGGTAGACTCTTAAGCAATCTAGTAACAAGACCAGGAATCAGACCAAGAATAAGAACAAGACCAAGTAATGAGACCAAGAACGGCGAAGAACACTATTCGGTTAGGTCCTATAACTTCTACCTAGGTAGAGCTAGTGCTAACGTTTACGTTTCACATACGTTTCACCAGATGGATTCTTCAATGTTGTCGGCGAATACACAAATAACACAATAGAAGAAATCAAGATTCCTTTTTCGGTTTTAAAACAGTCCCTGGCAGCCTTTCGGATACGAATTGTATTCACGTATTATATTATGCACTTACGCTAACGGAGACGAATAAGGTTTGTATATACGAATAAATTAATGTAGGGTTTCGGTTCTGCTAGATATCGCAAGTACGGCAACGATTATCATAATCATTATCGGTGATGATCGTTCGGGAATGTGTGATTGTGTTGTCTTGGTGACGGGGAACGGGAAGAGGAGCGAGCATGTGCGTCTGGCTATCATCCTACAGCCGTCAGATAACCTGTGCTGTATCACGCCAAGCGTTGATTACTTCATGAAGCATGTGCGCGTTATTTTGACCATCTACGTCTATTGACGTCAAGGTGGATCAAAGGAAGAAGGAAAAGACAAAGTTACATTTCAATGCAAAAATGAGATGCCTTTTTAATGAATTATAAATTAGAAGCTCGGCTTGAAGACTACAGGTCAGAAAAAATCCACGGACAAGAGAGAAAGGCAAGTTACTTGACTATAATGCCTAGTTTCTAGTTGTAGATAATCTTCTAAAAACTTGTATTGATCCCCCCCCCCCCCCCCCCCAATACAGGAGTTGGAACGATTTTTGCTCTTTGAGTGCCGTGTCGTAAGACTACATTCGACGATGTTTGCACAACAAAATGTTTTACAATCATATTCATAGCCGCGCTGTTCAAGAGATTGTTAAAGTGAAGAGAGGTAGGACATGCGTTTTTGGCAAATTGCTTCACCGCAGCGCAGGCGTCTGAAATTTCGAACATATATCACGATGTACTAAATAATTAGTCCATGAGCCAGCTAATCCAAACCCTCCCCCCCCCCGGGGCGGAAGGTTTGAAAGTGGTTTCGAGAAGCTATTTATATTACATTTTGATTTTTTCTTGTAAGCCATCATGACTTTGGTGGGTGTACCCACCAGGAGTGACCAAACATTTTTTTCCCAAAACTAAAAATATTTATTTAGAGCCAACTATACGCAAATGGTCCAGTTTTTCTTCCTTATTTCATTTAAATTAAATATTTCGAATTTTAGAAATTAACTTTAGGGAGATATCATTACTATATCCGGAGATAGCACCCTATGCTGTTTTGGACAACAATTGAAAATTGTGTTTTATATGGGCATGTAGACTATTCAAATGGAAAGGTTTGAAGAGAAGATTAAAAAATATGTAATTTTATGCATATCGTTAATCATGGCATTTTGGGCCAAAATTGTTCAAAAAACACTCGAAAAAAACTCGCTGTGGGAAGGCCGCATGCCGTTATCGTTAAAATATGGTCACACCGTTTGATGTTTTGTTTTATTAGTTTGAAATAAATAACAATGAGCATAGTTTTTTATGTTATTTCGATCAAAAACTATGTATTTGTTTAATTTAAATTGTTTAAAAAGTTCCGAAAATTTGTATTATTTATGCAACTACAGAAATATTGTAGTATACGACTCTATTTTCGTTGAAATTATTTCTATATAAAGGTTCTGTATAATAAGATAATATAATTAATTAAATGAATCATTTAGTCTTAAAGAGGCACTCCGGTATTGAAGCAAGATAAAACATATTAAGCTGGCTACCAAATATAGGTACAATTTGCCTGTACAACTCCTTAACAATACAAATTATTAATTTCAAAAATCTACCATAAGGTAATAGTTCTATTAACCTTTGATTATGTTATAAGTGAGATGCTATTTTTTACATCAATAAATTTAAATTAAATTGATTGTATGTATAATAATACATTAACTCAAAGGTACCAGTATATTATATACGACTTGGCATTATTTGGTGTGTTATCGTAGCCAACATTATACAATTGCTCATAAGCAGGCTATTATATATAAAATCTTTTATGAAAAATGTTTAGTAACGCGCTGTTCCAAATAAATGATTTTATTATATTATTAATTTACCATATGGCCATAAAAAACATGAGTGGTCGTTGTGTCGAATTCATTTAACTCGGGTACTAGATAACGCCCACTGCGACCCTGCATCAGAAAACTGATAGTAATCACCTCCAAAAAAGGAATAGGGATGTGGGTTTTATTTTTCCTATTCAGTAAAAAAACTGATTACACATATTGGCCCGGTGTGCTTACGCACATATGCAGATATCTAGTAGAAATAGTAAGGACGAGCGACAGTATAGACACAGATTGCTTCTATTGATAGTTTAGTCTTAGTTTCATCATTCAAACATTAATTTCAAAAATTGTGCAATATTTATATAATTTATCCTATCTATTTTTGTAAATTGACATATTTTTATTTTTGTCTGTAGGTCTTACTGTTTTTCTATTCCGTTAAATATATTTTCCCGCTTTGGCGTCTATGTATGGGACACACCTAGTAGGGTTTCCAACAAAACCCCAGTTAGGGTTAATTCGGTTACAAGTCGACATAACAGAATACCATTTGCAATAGCCATTATGCATAAATATTTGTACCATTACATGTTATTAAAAGCTGTGGCATTTAATGCTACCATCCACTGGTATTTAGCATTACCAGCTTGTAAACGACCAAGTTGAATAAAGATAGGGTTGGCATCAGTTGGTCCCCTAGTATAATTTACAACTTTATACAAATCTTTTAATGTCTAGTAACATGATTTACCTAATTTCTCATGTTCTTCAATCTATTAACGCAATGCTAATAGGAAGCATTGTAAAAAAAACTATTTTAAAAATAAAAATAAATCCCATGTTTATTTACTAAATACAATCAACTTGACAACCCATTGTGGGTATACCCACAAACATATTGAAAAGTAGTAAAACAAGGGCCACATCTAAAAGCATGCAGCCTAAAGTGATGTATTGGATGAGCGTCTGCAAGCGTAGCGAGCGACGAAGCGAAGATTCCATTTCACTACACTGGAGAAACAATCCGGAATGTTTTTTTTTTTTCTTTATTTTCTTTCTTTCTTCTTTCTTTCTTTCTTTCTTTCTGTATTTTTGTCTGTTTGTAACACGATTCCGGCTCTAAACCGATACCCGATTTGCGATGAAATTTTAGGGAGACTTCAAAATCTCTGCTGAACTTAGAACTGCCACGTTTTTGAACGCAAATGCGGGAAAATTATTTCTCATGAAACATCGGCCATTTTACGAATTTTTTCCAATTTTTTAAAATATTTCTTCGAATTATAACATCTACATGCTTAATTCGATTTTAAGATTTTTTCCACAAAACCTTTATTTCATGAATTAAGATATTCTGTGAAATTGAGCGCAATCGAAAAATTATTTCTCATACAAAATCGGAAAAATTTTACGTGTTTTTCTTTTTTAAACAAGTCTTTGACTAAAACACCTACATGCTTTAATCTATTGTAATGGAATTTTCACAGAAACATTAATTTTAAGAATTAATATATTCATGTAAAAAATTTTAAAAATTTTGAGCGAATTAGGAATAATTATTTCTTATGAAAAATCGCAATCTTTACGATTTTTTCCTTTTTTTAAAATTACGATCATAAAAAAAATAATTAAAAAAATAAAGTCAAATTTTTTATTTATGTAATTATTTAAAAAAATTATTCGACTTTGAAATTGGCATGAGCGTAGCGAGCGAAGCGAAGATTCCATGTCACTACACTGGGGAAAAAAATCCCGGAAGTTTTTTTTTTTTTTCTTTTTTCTGTATTTTTGTGTGTCTGTGAAACACGATTCCGTTCTATAACCAATAATCCAATTGAATGAAATTTTATGGAAGGTCTATGGAAATCTCTGAAACGAAGAACTGCACGGGGGGAAAATCGGATCGAAAAGTCTTCTCATGAAAATCGCCAATTTTAAGATTTTTTCGATTTTTTAACAAAATTCTTCGATTTATCAACACTGCATGCTTGGTCCGATTGTAATAATTTTTTCACCACAACCTTATTTTATCAATTGATATATTCGTTGTGAATTTTGAGCGTTATCGAAAGATAAATTTCTTACAAAATCGCAATTTGTGGAAAATTTTTTTGATTTTCAAATTTTTTGGCTTATAGGCCCTACATGCTTTATCCGATCGTAATGATTTTTTCACAGAACCTTAATTTCATTGAATTTATATATTCGTGTGAAATCTGGAGCGCAATCGAAAAAAAATTATTTGTTATGAAAATCGAAATTTTTACGATTTTTTGTCTTTTTTAAATTACGAATAATTAAAAAAATTAATAATTAAAGTTTATTTTTTTATTTATTTAAATTAATTTCAAAAAAAATCAACGAATGTTATGACCTTTTCACAGTTCACATGAAAATCAGCATAAACACTTAACAAACTCAATGCACCCAAATTAACGTCTCATCCAACAACGCGGCGGACTAAGCGTTTTTTCCTAGTTTTATACCATTTGTTTCTTCCACACCAAACCAAAGTGGATTTAATTCGGTCATAAATGGCATTCAATTTAAATGCTGCTAGATTTTAAAATATAGATTTGTCATCGTTTGTACAACCTTACAAAGTAAAATAAATTAATCTAATTAGACCACAAAGTCGATTAGGGTTCAACGCAAAATGTCAATGTTTGGTTCATGTTACGAGCAAAATTAGTAATGTATTATTGTTTACGGCTTACGCGGTTGAAATTAATATCCTTTGGTGGGTATTACTCACCAAAGTTATGGCAGATTACAAGCTTAATTAATAGTAAACTCATGGATAAAAGTATCTTAATTACCTTTAGGGACCTTCCGCCCTGCGTACGGGGAGTTTTACGAAGAACGCTTACGATCGAAATTTAAATTTTTATTTTTTACAGTGGGTACTTTGGTTGCCCGTGGTGGTACACCACCCTAAAACCATGACGGTTAACAAGCGGAAATTAAAAGTCAAATAATCAAAGTACCTCAACAACCACCCTCAGGACCTTTGAGTCAGTTGTGGGGAAGGTTTAGGAAATTTCATTTATGATATAAATCGACAGATATGTTATTTTACGGGGGTTTTACGTCAGTCATCCCTGGTTGGGACACCATCTAAACCTATTTATCTTACAAAGCATAAACTTACACTAATATATTAACGTACCTAAAACCACCCTCATAACATTCCGCCCTTGCGGTAGGGGGAGGTTTACAAAGACGCCTTTGCAACCGGAAATGTATTATTTTTCATTTTTACAGTAAGTATTCTGGTCACCCCCTGGTGGGTTACACCCACCAAAACCGCTGACAAAGAACAAAGGCAGAAATCAAAAGTCGATATAAGAAGTACCTTAAACCCACCCTTAGGGACCTTCGGCCTAGGTTGTGTGGCAGGTTTAAGGAAAGTCCATTTTACGATATAAATTGAAATTCTTTATTTTTTTCGGTAGGTACTTTGGTCATCCTTCGTGGGTAACACAACCCCAAACCATGATGTCCTTACAAAATGAACTCAAAATTAATATATTAACGTGTGTCAAACCACCCTTAGACATTCCGCTCGGTGTTAGGGGGGATGTTTGTGGAAAAGCCCCATTACCACCGGAATTTTTTATTTTTATTTTTACAGGGATGGTCACCCTGTGGGTACACCAACAACCCGTGATGGCTAACAAGCGGAAAGGAAATCGGAAAGTCAATATATACAAGCAACCCTAAACACAACCCCCCCTTAGACCTTCCCGCCCTGGTGGGGGGGTTTGTGAAGGGCCCCATTACCACCGTTTTTTTTTTTTTTTTTTTTTAAGTGGGTACTTTTGACAACCCCTGTTGGGTTTACTACCCACCAAAACCGTGATGGATACACACGGAAATAAAAAGGTCAATATATAGAAGACCATAACCACCCTAAGACCTTCCGCCTGCATAGGGGGGGTTGTGAGTGCCCCATTACCACCGAAAATGATTATGTTTTTTATTTTACAGTGGGTACTTTGGTCCCCCCTGGGGGTACCAACACTAAAAAAAAAAACAAAAAAAAAAACCATGAGTGTTTCAAGCGGAAATTAAAAGTAAAAATAATAAAATATACTTAAAAACCCACCTCATACCTTCCGCCCGGGGGGGGGGGGGGGGGGGGGGGGGAGGTTACATACCGTTGCGCTCAAAGTCTATTATGGCTCAACAGTAACACATTTATAAAATTTGTTTTCAAAATAATTAAAAAAAACAAATCACAATCCACTGTCCAGGTTTAAACGAATTTCCAAATTCAAAATCTCCAAGTCAAAATTGGACTATTAATAATTCGTGATTTTTTCTGGGTGATAAGAAAGAAAATTGTGAAATCAGACCGTCTAGGGCTGTGTGTATGCTCTATTGACCAACTTTGCAAAGTTTCATAATGTCGGATGCTTTCTTGGCCGAGGCGAATAGCTATTTGCTAACTGCCAAAATGTGCCATTATCTCTGAAGGCGAGACTTTACTATTGATAATTACAAAATAATTTATAATACTCGCTCGATCTGTAATACCACACTCACGCTCCCGCTCACAAAAGCGGCCACTTCAAATTTGACAACTAGGAGAACATTCAAAATATGTAAACTTACACCTGCCAGGTTCTATTGTCTGCGTATAAAATAACATTGTCTCTAGAAAAATAGCACTTCTATATACATTTAGTTCATACAATTTTTCCAAGAAACACTTCAATGGGGAACGCTTGCAGTCATGTCCTTCCACATCGAAATAAAAATCAAGTCTGCAAAAAGTTCTACGATAATGGCCTATTTCCAATCCCAACACTCAATGAATCAATCAGGAATGAATCATTAATCAATCAAATGACTACATCGAGTGTGTACGGTATTTACAAAATACTATTTAACAAAAATGATGTCAAAATGTGACGCTGTTGCTACCCAACTGGTGGTGGCCAGCCCCCTCAAGATAAAGTGCTGTAGGTGTGTTCACGGACTGCGATCTATTTTGGTTCGTCAATCAATATAATTATAATTAGTTTACATTTGAAAATCAGAAACAATACCAATATTACTACTTTGTCCTATATTTGAGCCGGAGAGGGATTACTGCCACAACTACCCAAATCTCATTTCACAAAAAAAATATCTTTTGAAGAACTCAATGTGTGAAATTATTCTAGAATTTTGATATTTGCGATTTCACATATAATTGGACTTCACAATAAAAAAGAATTACATTGGAGACGATGGTGATTTTTGGTTGCTAACCTATCTAAGTAATGCACTATAAGGCTATTAGACGATGAGTGGAGAAAGATGAGGGGGAGGGACGAGTAAAAAAAAACATGCGTATACGGAATTCGAACCCACGTCCTGTAAGCCCATACGCAAAACAATGTCGGAAGTGAAGATAAACTAGATAATCATGTTCTCTCAATCGGGTGCGACCTGATGTTGGAAAGTTGTAAATTTGCGAAATAACCATTTTGTTACACATCGCATTCGTTGTTTTTCTTTTTTTAAGTAGTGCATGTGAGCTCTGCGGAGTGGAAGGTTTCAGTTCAGCCAATCAAAAAATTTAAATTTTGTACTTTAACGATGTAAAATTACGTAATAGTGATTAGTGATTGATACTTGTATTTTAACAAATTATCATTACATTCCTAATGTATGAAAGTAACTTTGGTAGAAATAGCGTCTAATTAGATATTAACAAATTGGCTGGATGGGGTCGGCCGGAGGGAGGGCATTGGGGTAGGGGGTTTCTATCGAAAATTTTACATGTTGCAACTTTTAAAAGCCTAAAACATTCAAAAAATGTGAAATTGTCTGATGCATACGTAAACGGAGAGTCCGTTGATGATCGCGTTCGCATCCGCACCCGCCCTTTCCCCATATCCGCCCCTTGCCGCTTATTAATTTTTTTGTAAACATTGTAGTAAATGAAGGTTGATACTGATAAATATATCTATAAATAAAATTTGAAGCACCAAGAGATTGATAAATAAGAAACCTATCATCCCACCCTTCACAAAAAAAAAGGTAAGAATTTTATTTTCCCTGCTATCACCAGAGTCATGATGTCTAAGAAACCGTTTTACAACATTAGTTTCAAGTGCCAGCACATGTTTTTTTTTTTTATGGTATGGTAGGTATAGCTGGACTATGCGTTGTATGCCTAAACACAAACAACCTTGGCAAAACTGGTTAGTTTCAAGAAGATTGGCCACAATCAAGTTGAAATAAATAAAATAAACCTTTTGTTTTGACAAAAAGTATTTTATTTGAAATTGGCGTACAAACTAACTATATTCCATCCATCTAAAAACAGAAGAAATAATGTAGAGGAATAAAACCTCCTGTGAGTGTGACAGAAAGTGTTCCCAGATCCCGATCTAAAAACTACGACAGACTTGCCAAGCGACACGTTGCATTGCGAGCTCCTGCAAGTACTTGCTGGGTCTGTGATTGTTTAAGTGCGAGTTACTTATCCCCCACTCCCAGTCTCCCACGGCTTCGCCTATCATTTACCCCTACCCTCCCCGCTTCTCCCCGGATGCGAGATTTTTAAACGGTCTAATCGGAGAAGGCCTGCGTCTCTTCAATGTTTCAATCATCTTAAAGAACATAGGAGACGTAACGACGGTGTGTTAAACCAATTTTAAAAACCATTAACTGTTAGCTGTTTGTTTTATGTATTTTTAAGTCTTTTTATGAGTGAGAAAACACCACAGAGTTTTTTAATTGGAATGATGAAATTCAGGTATATAAAACCAAGACGACATAAAGATGTCCAACACTGAAATATAAATTTAGGTGTTTTTTTAAACTGAAGCCAAAGATTAAATGTAAAAGATTGTACAATAAGGTACCGATGATAAAAAATTAACTCTGTTCATCGTTTTTAAATCATGTTTTTTAAGAATATCTGGATCGCGCTGCTATTAAAGTGCTGATGTTATGTACTGATATATTAAGTAATTGAAAAAAAAATAGATTTTAATGTATATTGTTTAAAAATGACGAAAATCAGTCATAATTTTTAGGATGTATGATGAATAATGTAATGAAGTGAAATGAAAATTGAAATAGATGGGGGGGGACAATTTCCAACACGCATCATCCTCGCTAACACTGTATTAACATAACTCCCTTAAAATGATGGTCGCAAGATGCCAGTGGTGTGGCGAACTACTAAGAGTGATCGGTCCTTTTGCCCTATACAATATTTATAACTTATAGCCACCCCCTTACTTTCGTGGGCCAAATAAGGGGGTCTGGGGGCCCGCCCCAGTTTAGGCCCCGCAGGGAATTTTTTTCAATTTTTGGTGATCAAGAATGGATTTGGTGCGTTTTACCGGCAATTAATATGATTTATAGATGTTGGATAGCCTCATTTTCATGTGATGAAATTTTTAAATGAAATGGATGGAAAAAATGTTTTTTGTTGAACTCGTAAAACCAACGGCTTTTCATTTCGTTTTGTCTTACCCAGTTTAGCCCCACAGGGAATGTTTTCAATTTTGGTGATCCTAGAATTGGATTTGGTGCTTTACCCAGCAAATTAACATGATTTTTGATAGCCTCATTTTATGTAATGGGAATTTAATGAAATGGCTGAAAATATAATTTTTTTTGTTGAACTCATGTGTAAAGCCAACGGGTTTATAGTTCTTTTTTTGTCTTCCCAGATTAGCCCCGCAGGGAATTTTTTTAATTTTGGTGATTTACTAGGATGGATTTGGTGCGTTTTACTGGCAAATTAATATGATTATTAACGAGCGAGTGGAGCGAAAGCGATAGTATGAGGATTACTATTCAAGAGAAACGGCACTTTATTCTGGGACTTTGTGTGTGTGTGTGCTAGTGTTGTAACTATTAAAAACAGCCGAAAATTCCGCCTGACACACATTGCGATTTTGTTTTAATTGGTTAAAACTCATTAAAGCCAAACAGTTGTGTTATTCCTTTTTGCATCCTCGTAGCGGCATAGGCCAGGGAATTTGGGAAAAAAAAAAAAAAATACACATGGTGAAAGAACCAAATGAAGGAAATTAATACCTACAAGAGGAAGCGGGGGCCTTCCCCATTTTGGAAAAAAAAAAAAATTGATTCCTAGACCGTTAAATAATTCTGTGCGTTTGGAAAACTATTTTGTTATTTTTGTTGTTTTCTCCGTTCTTGGCAGAGCCATTATTTGGGATAGAGGAAAAACTACTTAAACGCATAATAATGAATACAAATTAGGGGGGCTCCGTGGGCGTTCCCCTAGAAAAAAATGTTTATGTTCAAAGTAATTTGGTACAAATCTGTGTGTTTTAAAGAAGAAACACCTTTGTTAAACAAATATTTGAAGAGAAAAGATAACGATTTTATATCTTTTACGGACAAACTTGCTGTCTCGATCTCATTTTGAAATCCATGCTATTTTCTGGAGAAATTGGTAACTGGAAATACCTCAATGAAATAGGTCCAAGAATTTTCTTGCTTAATTGCATTCACGACGTCGATAATCCTGCTTTATAAGGACGGGTAACTAAAAATTAAACAGAAAACCGAAAATATTCCTGACTTCCTCCATGGCACCAGCTGTTTATTTACTCTTAAATTCCCCAAAAATCAATCTATTCAATCGAAATAAGCGAGCTTTTGTCTAATTCCATTAGCAGAATTGTTGAAATTGCTACCTGTATTAGTTTAGTGATGAAACTAACTGGATGAACTATACATCATGCCATGGTTTGGTCTGCACTTTTACTAATCATGATTTCATGGACAAAATTTTGCAAACGGTTTAGTAAAAACTATAAGGTAAGTAGAGCTGTAGCCATAAAATTCAGTAGGATGTGATTTAAACAATTAAAAATAGTCATATTAAAGCATATAAAAATAGTATGTTTCAATAAAAAAAGTAATGGAGTGGGTGGGTCCCTGCGGGACCCACCCACCCCACCCCGTTTGTGTATCGGTGCCTGGGCTCCGATTTGGTATGTTCGCCACGCCACTGCAAGATGCTACCAAAATTACAAAATCGTATAGATCTATATTGAACTCGTCCTGACAAACAGTCCTGACAAGATTTTAAACTAAGAAGTGGCGTCAGGCTTCAGCGACTATAATGGCAATCTAGTTCAACCTAAATGGCAAACTCCAAAACCGACAATTACAGTACAATCCACTCTAAATTACAACAAAATACAAAGCAAATATTATCCCCTCAGTTAAATTTTGCCTTCCGTTCTGAGGAAATGGTTTAAACCACTTCACATTAGAAACTATATAGGGAAATTGAAAAAATGCCCTTTTGGAAGTGCGTAGACATAGCTGTGCCCTGATTTCAACACCAAACCTCTTTGTTTAAACAAAACAGAAAATTAGATTGCTGCAAAACAGGGACAGCTGTTACACGAAGAGGAAAAAAAACTAAACGAATGACAACTGGGGAAAAACACAGAATTGCCAGAAACACGGTAAAGCTGGAAACGAGTCGAGCCACGTCAGTATATTTGGAAGTTAAGTGAAGGCAACGGGAAAAAACTGTGGCGTCCATAGCAAAATTGCCCAGCGCCGCTCCCCGCCATTTTGTAATAAACAGATCTAACGAAGACGACTCACAGAGAATAGCAGAATGATTTGCTGGTTAATTCAGTCAAAATTACCCCCACTCTCACACATTTCCCAAAACGACCTCCCCTACCCAATTTTCCCAAACAGCCACAAGCATAGCAGCTATAGCCACTACCGTACGATTTTATAATAAATTTGTTCTTGCCACACCTATAAAAGTGGATTATTCGGTCATTATTGGCATTCAGTTTAATGCTGCTAGATTTTAAGATATACATTTGTCATCATTTGTACAACCTTAAAAAAATAAAATTAATAATTTTAATTATAAGACCACAAGTCGATAGGATATAACGCAAAATACAAATGTCGTTTCCGCCTTGCGTAGAGGGAGGTTTATACGTAGACCCCTTACGAACGAAATTTTATATTTTTTATTTTTTACAATAAATAATTCGGTCGCCCCTGGTAGGTAGATATACCAAAACCTTGATGGATAAAGAGCAAAAATCAAAATTGAATTTAAAAAAGTACCTAAAACCACCATCAGACTTTCCTGTCCATAGATATCTTAACACCTATAGTAGGCTAGATGCGCAGTCTCCAATACCTCCGCACAGGCGCGAGTGTACCAAATTGAAGCGTCAATCTCACCCATTCAAGATGGCGGTTGGCGTTTTAATTCATCCTTTTTTAATGCAATAAAGCACTTTACTGGATTGTTTGATATGGTTTTAGCTTGTGCAGCATGGTATTGAACAAACAGAAACAATGCAATGTTATTGCATACGGGAATTTAGTAATCATTTGGTGTTAAAGTCTGATATGCTCACCTGCCAAACTGGCGGCCATCTTTAAAAATATTTTTTCGATTAATCGCTGTCATCTAATTAACATGCACTCACCCATTCAAGATGGCTTCTAATTGTCCCGAAGTGGACCGCTGACTGCTAGTCTAGCCAATTATATGGGATGTCTATGTTCCTGTCCTCGGGTGAGACTCGACTGGACTCGACTTCCGCGTGGTTTTGAATAATCTTCTTCCGTCCATAAAGAAACGTTTCCGACATTTGGTAGACACGAATTACGTTTCCGATTGTCGGAATCAATCCATAACTTGCGTCTGTGGCAAGGATTTTACCATTGTTGAGCCAATCAGAAGCTTTGTTATAAAATTATAATTGCCCACCGCAATGCTTGGTAAGAAGAAACCAGCCTGCAGCTGTGTTCTATCTTTCTATCTTGTGAACGAAAACAACGTCAAATTCAAGGTATTATTGTTTATAACTATTTTATTACCTAATAATAATGAAAACAAAATATTGTTGCAACAATAAACAACTTATAAAATTTCCAATTAGTGAACTGTGGACCAACAAATCAAGAAACATTTCGGTATATAGCCAAAACTTATGCTAAGTTATCGAAATAAAAATTAAGGATTAAGTTGTTTATAACAGTGGCGGATCTAGGACATAATCATGGGGGAGGGGCGATTTGCGTGTGCATGTACAGTCGTGGGAAAGGGATAAGCAAGGGCGGAGCCCCCATAAATTGCGCCGCAGGCGAAAATTTAGAAAATCAGGTTTTTAGAGTGCATTTGGTGCGTTTTAGAAAAAAGTGGTGGGCGGAATGTAATACGGAAACAATGTAGTTTGTGTGCACCAATTTGTTTTGTCGTCATGTCGAGCTTACAATTACAGCATTGGCCTAGATTGCAACATTATTATAAACGTTTGATCTATTTCAATTCATCATTTTATTTATTTATTTAGCGTCTATCCTATTTAGTTAAACTAGGGAAACGCCAAAGTCGTTGTTAAACGAGTGAGAGAGCCAAGTGTTGAGTACCCGGGAACATCCCCTTTACTCCACATACCTAAGGCTCGATATAGCCCAGTATGGGGAATTATACCGGGTACTCAAACACATGGCTCACTCACACGTTTAACAACCACTTTGGCGTTTCCCTAGTTTTCTAAATTGAACATTTAAAATGCGAATCATGTTTAAAACGTATATAGCGTGAAACATTAACAAAATTTCCAAGATAAAACAAAATCACCTAAGTTTTATTTCCCACTTAACACCCCTCAAAAATAATATGTGGATGTAAAAATATATAAAAGTTCGAGTTAACGGGTATAGAACCCCAACCCTCTGTGCGGTGGGCCATGTCAGCCAGGAAGATCTCGTCCCGCTAGCTGCTACTAAACAAATGCTATCGATATTTAAAACTAGGAAAACGCTAAAGTCCCGCCGCGTTAATGGATGAGCTTTTTAAAGGTTTTAGTTTGCGTGGGATATCTTTAATTTTGCAAGTGCTTTGTTTTGCTGCCGACGCATTGTAAGTGATTGTTGTCAAGTTTCTTTTGTTTCTTGTCAATTGGTTTTATTTACCGTAAAAAACTTGTATTAAAAGCTTTATTTCTATGGATTCTGGCTAAATTTTTCCACTTTTTCTTTCAAAAGGTACTACATAACCATAACCTTAATGTCCATGTATAATATGAACGTTGTAGCCCCACCCGTTTGGTCAGAATTGGCCCAAATGGCACGAAAATATCGCACAAAAAGTCAAAAAAACGTATATTAAAAGCTTCATTACTCTCGATTCTGGCTAACTTTTTCAACTTTTTCTTTCAGAAAGGCAATACATAACCATTACCTTAATGTCCATGTGAAATATGAACGTTGAATCCCCACCCGTTTGGTCAGAATTGGCCCAAATGGCACGAAAATATCGCACTAAAAATCGAAAAAAATCGTAAAAGTACGATATTCATGAGAAATATTTCTTCGATTGATACCAAAAACGTGGCAAGTCTAAGTTCAGAGAAAACGAAGGTCGTGTCAAATTTCATCAAGATCGCATATGCCGTTTGCCCGTAGAGAGCGAACAAACAGACGGAAAAAAAAAAAACAAAAAAAAAAAAAAACACCCGAGCAAAATTTTTTTGGGGGGGTCGGTGAAAATTTAAGTCTTCACTTCGCTCATCCAAAAATCAAATTTTTATTTATTGTAGGATTAAATCGCAATGGATCTAGCTGATTTTGTTAGCAGTTCTCAGTAAACTCGTACCGGATGTATGTTTAAATTTTAGCCCAATCTGTTCAGCGGTTCGGCTGATTTTCGACCTACAGACAGACAGACAGAATCACAGAATGAGGGCCGTTTGAGTTGAATGGAGACACTCGGTCGCTCCGCTCCCTCGTTTAACTAGGGAAACGCCAAAGTCGTTGTTAAACGAGTGAGTTAGCCAAGTGTTTTGACTTCTAAAACCGGCCCGTCGGGGTCACCTTACAGGAACTCACTCTGCTTGCCCCAATAATTATTTAAAATTGAACATTCAAATGCGAATCGTATTCAAAACGTATAAGCGTGAAACATTAACAAATTTCCAAGATAAAACGAAATCACCTAATTTTTATTTCCCATTTAACACCCCTCAAAAATAATATGTGGGTGTAAAAAATAAAAAAAGTTAGAACTGACGGGTATCGAACCCCATCCATCCGTGCGCAATGGTTTCCACTTGGCCATGCAGGCCACGTCAATCTCGTCCCGTTAACTGCTACTAAACAAATGCCATCGATATTTTTAAAATCACATTTTTATTTATTGTAGGATTAAATCGCAAAGGATCTACCTGATTTTGTTAACTGTCCTTAGTAAACTCGTACCGGATGTCTGTTTAAAATTTCAGCCCAATCTGTTCAACGGTACGGCTGATTTTCGACGTACAGACAGACAGACAGAATCACAGAATTAAGAGCCGTTTGAGTTGAATGGAGACACTCGGTCGCTCCGCTCCCTCGTTTAAAAAACGATTCACATAGGAGGACAACTTAATAAATCGAAGTACACTGATGCAGACAAATTTCAGAGGCAAACCGATTATTTCTGACAACATAAAGGAAAGTTGATTTTTATTAGGAGTTTTAAATAAATAGCGCCGCAGGCGAAAATCTTGAAAATCAGGTTTTTAGAGTGCATTTGGTGCGTGCACAATAAAATAATAAAATCATTTTTTTAATTGGATGAGCGTAGCGAGCGTAGCGAAGATTCCATTTTACTACACTGGAGAAAAAAATCCGGAATGTTTTTTTTTTTTTTCTTTTTTTTCTTTTTGTATTTTTGTCTGTTTGTTAGCACGATTCCGGCTTAACCGATACTCCGATTGCGATGAAATTTTATGGAGGTCTTCGAAATCTCTGAACTTAGAACTGCCACGTTTTTGAGCACAATCGAAAAATTATTTCTCATGAAAATCGCAATTTTACGATTTTTTCAATTTTTTAAAAATTTCTTCGACTTACAACACCTACATGCTTTGTCCGATTATTTTTTCACAGAACCTTAATTTTATGAATTGATATATTCATGTGAAATTTTAGCGTTATCAAAAAACTATTTCTTACGAAAATCGCAATTTTACGACTTTTTTTCAATTTTTCAAATTTCTCCAGCTTATAACACCTACATTATTTATACGATTGTTATGATTTTTTTACATAACCTTAATTTTATGAATAAATATATTCGTGTAAAATTTGTACGCAATCAAATAATTATTTCTTATGAAAACTTGCAATATTACGACTTTTTTCCTTTTTTAAAATTACGATTAATAAAAAAAAAATTAAAATTTAAGTTAATTTTTTATTTAATTTAATTTAATTTAATTTTAAAAATATCTTTCAACTTAGTAATGATTTTTTTCACAAAACAACAGAAAATCCGCATAACACATGGCAGCTCAATGCACCAATTACGCTCATCCAACAACGCGGTGGGACTTGAGCGTTTTCCTAGTTTTTAAAGAATCATGGGGGGCGATCGCCCCACCGCCCCCCTGTATCCGCCACTGGTTTATAAATAATTTAAGATTGTCGAAGTGTTTCCGACAACCAAAAAGCAAACGGAATCAAAAGATTCGTAGCGTCTCCCGATTGTCGGAATACAGCACGGAAATTAACCAAACCACGCGGATTCAGCGTCGAGCCACACCCCCTGCAGGTGTGGGGAATGTTAAGAAAGGCCCATTTATGATAGATATCGGCAAATATTTTTTTTTACGGTGTGTAATTCGGTTTTCTCTACATCCATCAAAACTATTATGTGTATCAAGCAGAAAATTTTACTTATATCACCCTCATAACTTCCGCCCTGCCTAGAGTAAGGTTTAGACGGTAATGTATTATTTTTCATTTTTACATGTAGTCACCCCTGGTGGGTACACTCACTAAAACCGTTACAGCTAACAAGCGGAAATCATAATTTAAAAAATAGAAGTTCCATAAACCATCCTTAGAAAAGTGCATTAAATTGCATTGTGGACTAGTTGGCTAAGGCGCCTACCTGGAATGTGGGAGACTCGGGTTCGAACCCCAAACGGGATGGATTTTTTTAACTTCTGAATATTGTATTACATATTAGCGATCCTGACTCACAAAATAAGGAAACAAACCCTCGCTCATACCTGCGTAAGGTAATTTCGACATAAATAATATTTGTTTGGTCAGTTCAAAGGCAACAGATATTCGTTGCAGTACTGTTCATCCATTCAGTTCTCGGTGGTCAAGATGGCTAAGGCGCCTCTCTGGAATGTTGGAGACTCGGGTTCGGAACCCGATCGAGATGTATTTTTTAGCTTCTGAATTGTATTAAATTTTAACCACCTTTCACCTTTAACCTTTTAGACTAACTCAATCGAAAAAAATGAACTTCTTAATTTTTTGTGGTGGGTACTTTGGTACACCTTGGTGGGAACACCTACCCTTACCATTGTTTCTCAAGCAAAACTTAAATTTAATAAAGACCTTCCGCCCCGCGTAGGGGGATGTCCCCCACTGAAAATCAGTTATATAACTGAGTGGGTAGACTCTAAATACAATTTATTTATTTATTTTATTTATTTATTTTAAGGCCCAATTACCACCAAAAATCATACATTTTTATATATTTACAGTGAGTACTTGGTCACCCCTAGTGGGTACACCCACCATTACCGTGATGGCTAACAAGCTTATGTGCTACAAGCACATTCCTTTGCGAAACCAGCCATGATTCTGTTTTACGTCAAATTATTGATTTCCTACAGCCACCAAACAAAATGTGCATCGACAAAATATTTACTTTATACAAAATACTAATGTTTAAATACAAAATATCAACATCACAAGACACCTGCCATAAAGGCATTATAATGTGGACAAGTTTATTCCTGTAGTTTCTTCCAATGGTCTTAATCCGTGGTAATTGTATTAACATCGTCCATCTTATTTGGCAATTCTTCCATGCTAAGCTGGCTGAACCAACTGCTTTATATTCCGGTCACAAAGTCAACGTCGGACGCCACTTGGTAACTGCAACAAGTCAGTGGTACCAAGTCAGATGATGTATCATTGAGTAGCATCCACTACCCATTGAAAGCAGAGACATGTGAAGGACTATTTGCGATACATATAACACACATAACAAAAACTTGTAGAAATACAGCCAAACCTTACACACTCAAAAGAAATGAGATCTAAAAAAAGGGCCAAGCTCATCTACCCTTCCACATAAACGTACAGTGTCCCATAACAGCATCCTCGAAAAGCTTGGCAAAATAGAATTTGCGATTATTATTTAACGTAATAGTTTATCCAAGTTCTTTTTTTTCTAATTAATTTAAACGTAAATAACATGCAAATTCTATTTTGCCAAGCTTTTCGAGGATGCTGTTATGGGACACTGTACGTTTATGTGGAAGGGTAGATGAGCTTGGCCCTTTTTTTAGATCTCATTTCTTTTGAGTGTGTAAGGTTTGGCTGTATTTCTACAAGTTTTTGTTATGTGTGTGATCTCATTACTTTTTCAAGTTCCATTACAAAATTATTTGCTAAAATATAATATTTTTATCAAAGTTGATTTAAATTCTATGGTATTAGCAGTAACAATATAGGATGTAAAATATCTAGACCCGGATTCATGTACATCCTGGGTATAGGTGGTATAACCATGGTATAACGACGGTATAAGGACTGGATCCCCAATTCCTGAGTTCGTGGGAGATGAGTTGAAAAACGCAATTTGAAAACGAAGTCGTTTTCGTTTTCGAAGGAATTGGTATTCTTGAACGGATCGTGGAAAACGTCATGGGTTGTGAGTTGAAAGCATTGATATTAAACCCCTATAGTAGGCTAGATTAGCAGTCTCCTATACCTCCGCACAGGCGCGAGCGTAGCAAATTGAAGACTCAACCGGCCCATTTCAAGATGGCGATTTGGTGTTTTAATTTATGCTTTTTTAATGCAATAAAGTATTTTACTGGATTGTTTGATATGGTTTTAGCTTGTGCAGCATGGTATTAAACAAAGAAACAATACGAAGTGATTGCATAAGGGAATTTACTAATCATTTGGTGTTAAAGGCTAGTATGCTTACCTGTCAACCTGGCGGCAATCTTGAGAACTATTTGGCCACAAATCGCTCCCATTTGATTAACATGTAAACTGTCATTTTAAGATGGCTTCTAATTGTACCGGAAGTGGACCACCGACTGCTGGTCTAGCCAATTATATAGGATGTCTATGGTTGAAAGAGTATCACGAAATCCAAACACTTTAAAAAGATTTGCGTATAGCAAAGAGCTCGAAAAAGTTCTATATTTATTCTAGATGGCAGTGCCTTCATAAACGCCGGCCAATCGAAAGACAAGTTGTATGAAATGATTTGATTGTTGCAATTATGTAAACAAACAGTTGAGCAAGTTCATAATGTTGTGCTGGCATAGGGTTGGCTAGGCTTGTCAAACATGTAATGTAAGTATGAATTTTACTAGTCCTATAGCCAAATGGAACTTTAGACCTACACTTTTGCATTATAAATAATTTTCCACATCTGGGCCTAGGCCAGGACGGTTTCTGATTTGTTTTATGAGAGTATAATGACACCTTTTCTCGTTCCACACAAAGAAGAAAAATTTTAAATGTCCGCTATTTGTTTACGTATCGCACTTTCCCGCCTAACTCTGCTTATACCGTCAACAAGTGTCAAGTAACTATGGTTACTTGTTGATTGTATGCCAAGTGTTTAAGGCTTATTTTAAAACCTTTATTTGGAAGCCTTCCAACAAACTTTTTCAACTTTTTTTTTCAAAAGAGACTATCATTCTATAACCTTAATGTCCATGTAAAATATGAACATTGTAGTCCCACCCGTCTGGTCAGAATCGCGGGCCGACGTATTAGATGTGAGCAGTAAGTAGGCAGTAGTAGCAGTAGTAGGCAGTAGCTAACATCCTTAAAGTGATTTTGAGCATGTTTCAAGCCATTTTTTCACCAAGAAGGAATAATCGTACCCCAATAAAATTTGGCATGTGTTGTCAGGTACCTAAATCCCCTCGATTGTGATAGTTTTCAAGTTCACATCACGTTACATGACGGCTGGGTAACACCTCGAAATCACCCCAACTCTGCTTGGTGTATAAGGTGCTTGAGTGTTTAGCGCACCGCGGCTTGGCTGCGGCGCCCTAACGGGCACCTAGATGTTAGTACTTTAGACAGAAATTAAAAAAGTGACTGTCTAAAGTACTAACATAACAGCGTCATAGTCGCCTACTATAAAGCCAGTTTATATATTAAATAATTATTGTTGAATGGGGCTTTTTTCCGCGAAGAATAACAAGGAGGTTCACACTTACCCCTCCCTGCCCGACGTTTCGGAGAAGTCACATTCTCCATCTTCAGGGGCGAACGTGTCGACAGAGACTTGTTGCCCTGGGCCTGTCCACTCGCAGTCGGCCCAGGGCAACAAGTCTCTGTCGACACGTCGCCCCTGAAGTGGAGAATGTGACTTCTCCGAAACGTCGGGCAGGGAGGGGTAAGTGTGAACCTCCTTGTTATTCTTCGCGGAAAAAAGCCCCATTCAACAATAATTATTTAACATATACCCGCGAAAACTTAAATTAAACATATATATATACTATATATATATCGCAGACTTTCACGGATTGAATATGCACACATTGTATTTTCGGGTAGTCCGTGTGGTTTTATTTTTATTGGATGAGCGAAGCGAAGACTTCAATTTCACTGACCCCCCAAAAAATTTGATTCCGGGCAAACGGCATAAGCAATCTTGATGAAAATTGTAGGATTCCGGGCAAACGGCATAAGCGATCTTGATGAAAATTGTAGGGGACCTTCGAAATCTCTAAATTTAGAAGTTTGTTGTTTTTGGGTACAATCGAAGAAATAATTCTCATGAATATCGTACTTTTACGATTTTTTTCGATTTTTAGTGCGATATTTTCGTGTCATTTGGGCCGATTCTGACCAAACAGGTGGGACTACAACGTTCATATTATACATGGACAATAAGGTTATGGTCATGTAATACCTTTTGAAAGAAAAAGTTGGAAAAATTAGCCAGAATCCATAGAAATAAAGCTTTTAATATAAGTTTTTTTACGGTTTAGTGCAATATTTTCGTGCCATTTGGGCCGATTATGACCAAACGGGTGGGGCTACAACGTTCATATTATACATGGACATTAAGGTTACGGTGATGTAGTACCCTTTGAAAAAAAAAGTTGAAAAAGTTTGCCAGAATCCATAGAAATAAAGCTTTTAATATAAGTTTTTTTACAGTAAATAATAACATTTGACAAGTAACAATAGAAACTTGACAACAATCACCTACAATGCATAGGCAGCAAAGCAAAACACTTACAAAAGTAAAGATATCCCACGCAAACTAAATACTTAAAAAAGCTCATCCATCAACGCGGCGGGACTTTAGCGTTTTCCTAGTTTATTCCAGCGTGTCGGGTAGTTCTCCCTGCCCATCTTCAAGAATCCTTGATATTCATATCTTCCTTGAAGATGGGCAGGGAGAACTGCCCGAAACGTTGGAATAAATAAAATAAAACCACACGGACTACCCGAAAATACAATGTGTGCATATATATAGGCTATATATATATATATCGCAGACTTTCACGGATTGAGTTTGCACACATTGTATTTTCGGGTAGTCCGTGTGGTTTTATTTTTATTTATTCCAACGTTTCGGGTAGTTCTCCCCTGCCCATCTTCAAGGAAATTAAACAAAAAAAAAAAAAAAACAATATAAAAAAACAAACAAAACTGTACTTCATAACAAACACTGCAACTAGATACATAGACAAAAACTAAATAGATTAGAAAACATAGGTAGGGCCTACTCATGACAAATTATAGGTACAAACCGTGTGAAGCCATCAACATTATCCTATTACTGTTTAGATGACCTCAGCGTCCGAGTAGATGGCTTCAAGGGGTCCTTGTTGAGTCTTCCTTCTCTTGTCAGCTCTTGGAGGGGGACGGACTGCAGACATTTTCCATAGGGAGAGCTTTTGGTTGAACATTACAGCCTTGCAAAACATGTTTCCATGTGGCTGGAAGTCTTTTGGCATCATCCCGTGTTTTCATGTTTGTGTTTCCGCTTCTCCATCTCCACCTCATGTTCAACTTTGGCTAGGGTTTTAGCTTCATCAAAGTTAATCCAGTGTTCCTTGTCGAAAGCATGTTGGAAAAGAGCTGAGGTGGTTTCCATACGTCTAACTGCAACTCTATATGTTCGTCGATGAGGACATATATTTTGCGGTTAGTTCTTCCTACGTATGTCTTTTCGCAACTTCCACATGGAATTTCATATATACCATGGGACTCGTTTGGAATTGTGTCTTTAGCGTTGCGTAACATTGCTGATATCTTCCGATCCGTGCTGAAAACAGTTCTTATATTCTGCTTTTTGAGTAAACGGCTTATTTTATCAGTGGTTCCTTGGACGTAAGGCAGAAATGCAGCTGCTCGAGGTTTGTTTTTTAGAATATCTTGATCAATAGGTTTACTCGACGTTTTATGGAATGCTCGAGCAATTGTGTTGGGGGAAAATCCGTTAGAGAGTAAGGTGTCTCGTAACCCATCATTTCTTCAGCATGTGCTCAACATCAGACAGTCTTTTGGATCGTATAGCAAAGGTGTTTACTACTGTGGCAAGCTGTGCTGGGTGGTGGTGTGATTCCGCATTTAAATATCGATTTGTATGCGTTGGTTTACGGAAGACGGTACAGGTCACAAAGTCAAACAGACACACACTTACATAATTACACAGTCACACAGTCTCACAGTCTGCACCGTCACACAGTCACACAGTCACACAGTCACACAGTCACACAGTCTCACAGTCACACAGTCACACAGTCACACAGTCACACAGTCACACAGTCACACAGTCACACAGTCACACAGTCACACAGTCACACAGTCACACAGTCACACAGTCACACAGTCACACAGTCACACAGTCACACAGACACACACTCACACAGTCACACAGTCACACAGTCACACAAACACACAGTCAGCGATGGACTCTACTTGGTTTACTGCATCTTGTAAGTTGTAAGAAGTCAATTAATGATGTATCATTTAGTAGTATCCACTTAGTTATAAAGAGAACTTATAGTTTGTGAAAGACAATTTGCGTTATACGTTGAGGATTTAGATTTGATCTTTTGTTAACGATATAAATTACATTTTATTTAATTTTAAGTTTAATTTAATTGTTATTTTAACATCACAATTATAGACAAGCCCTTAATATTTTAAGAACGTGAGAATTCCGAAACGTTGAACTCAAGACACTTCTAAGGTTAAACACAAGACGCGGCGAAATGACCCGTTTCACACCTTTTAATATCTTCAGGCCGAGAAAGTCTTAAAAATGATTAAAAATATCTATGATAAACAGTTTCAAATCTTTGTCATCCAGAAGGCGGTAGAACCAACAAAGCTGCCGTGTATCTAGCCACTGTTATTGTTAGTAACTCTTTGTTGAGATAATATAAAGTAGCAACAGTGAGTCTTTTGTATCAAATTGGTTTTGGTAGAGAGAGAAAAGGGAAACTTTCTCACATCAACGCCATAGTTCTAGCATTCATGCTAGGTTTTTTTCAGAGATAGACATTTCCTCTTTGCTTGAATCGTCTTTTAAAGCCGTCAATGGAAATCTCAATAAGAGTGAATTTGAAAATGTCATATTACTGCTTATTTTACTTTATAAATTATCAATGATTGTTATTGAACTGGTTACATACACCCTTAGTCAAATATCATTCATTAGTATAATTATCACTAAAATGAACTTAAGCTCTAAATTCCCCATTTATTGTGAAAACGAAATAAATATTATTTGTAGTTATTAATAATTTTTTACTTATTTGAATTTTTATTTTAAGTTGTGATTTATGTGAATTTAAAGTTGAAGTTGAAGTTGAAGCTAAAGTTGACTTTGAAGTTGAAGTTGAAGTTTATGATTAAGTCGATGTTAAAGTTGAAGTTGAAGTATAAGATTCACTATTATACAAACTGTTGTTTGTCGGCGGTGAAACTGAAGCTGAGAGTGAAACTGAGATGAATCACAAACTGAAACTAAAAGTGATACTGAAACTGGAAGTGAGACGGAAATTTCCATTAAACACCAAAAACACCATTTGTTGTTAAAATGAAATAAATATTAATTGTAGTTATTATTTTGTTTCATTTGAAGTTTAAGTTTAATTTATGATAAAGTCAATGTTTAAGTTGAAGTAGAAGTATAAGAATCACTTTTATACAAATGGTTGTTTGTCGGCGGTGAAACTAAAACTGAAAGTGAAACTGAGACTGAGTCACAGACTGAAACTTAAAGTGATACTTAAACTGCAAGTGATACGGTAATTTTCATTTAGCTCCAAATACACCATTTATTGTTTAAATGAAATAAATACTAATTGTAGCTATTTTTTAGTTTCATTTGAAGTTTAAGATGATGTTTGTGATTAATTCGATGTTAAGGTTGAAGTAGAAGAATAAGATTCACTATTATACAAACTGTTGTTTGTCGGCGGTGAAACTGAAGCTGAGAGTGAAACTGAGACTGAATCTCAAAATGAAACTTAAAGTGATACTAAAACTGGAAGTGAGACGGAAATTTCCATTAAACACCAAAAACACCATTTGTTGTTAAAATGAAATAATATTAATTGTAGTTATTATTTTGTTTCATTTGAAGTTTAAGTTTAATTTATAATAAAGTCCTAAAATCACAAAACACTCACATTTCATCGCATCAGAACTTTTTTTTCTGTAGACTTTTTCACTTTTTTAGTTAGATGTTTAAATTTACTTATTGGTGCTTTTTGTTCAATATCCAATGCATTAATTGGTCAATCTTTGCCGTGAACCGCCCTAAAACTACTAACACTACTGCTCCATAATTGGATGAGCGAAGCGAAGACTTCAATTTCACTCACCCCCAAAAAAATTAGCTCAGGTGTTTTTTTTGTTGTAGTATTTTTTGTCTGTTTGTTCGCACTCTACCGGGCAAACGGCATATACGAATTTGATGAAAATTAAAGGGGACCTTTGAAATCTCTAAACTTAGACCTGCCACGCTTTTGGGTACAATCGAAAAAAATATTTTTCATGATTATTGTACTTTTTTCGATTTTTTTCTGATTTTTAGTGCGATATTTTCGTGACATTTGGCCGATTCCTAGCTACCAAAAAGGGTGGGGATACAACGTTAATATTTCACATCGACATTAAGGTAATGGTGATCTATTGCTTTCTGAAAGGAAAAGTTGAAAAGATAAGCCAGAATCCATAGAATAAAGGTTTTAATATGAGTTTTAAAGGTTTATAATAACAACTTACAAGAAACAATAGAAACTTGACAACAATCACCTACAATGCATTCAAAAAGAACTTGCAAAGGTAAAGTAATCCAACGCAAACTAAAACCTTATTAAAAAAGTCATCCATCAACGCGACTAAAAAAAGCGTTTCGCGAAGCGGCCTAGTTACCATCCATTGCTACAGTAAACGAGAGACAGGTTGGTTCAATAGACCAGCCTTTCCTGTCAGTGTTGGTTTGTTCGATGTCTCTTCTTTGCATGAAACTATGCAGGATATTAAACAAACAAACATTGTTGGAATAATGAGATGGTATATTGAACATATTATTACCTCTATAAAAAGTAAAATGGTCTATTGAACAAGCCTATTCTTAGGCAATTTAAGCCATTTTCCCAATTACTTTCACATTTTAATGGATACTAGGAAGCTTGCAAACGCTTTTTTTAGTCGCGTTGATGGAGGAGCTTTTTTAATAAGTTTTTAGTTTGCGTGGGATCACTTTACCTTTGCAAGTTCTTTTTGAATGCATTGTAGGTGATTGTTGTCAAGTTTTCTATTGTTTCTTGTTAATTGTTATTATAAACCTTTAAGGCTATTCCACCCCGTTATTTCTATTTTCCAAAATATGCTACAAAGTTAAAATATAGTGAATGGCTTTGAAACATGGCTATTTTAGAAAATCAAAAATATTTTTTCCAAATTTTTCTGATCCGGTACACGGCCAATATAGCCACCTCAAAATAATTTCAAACTTCAATTCTCCAGGGCACACCATTCAACGTACGGTGTTGTGCTTTTGTGACATTAATTTTTAACTGTTTTTCTATGGACTGACTGAGAGAAAACAGATTTATTAAAAAATTGTCTTTCCAGCAAATTTTTTCGTTTGGCGGTATTTTTTACCGATTGTACCGCCAAACGAAAAAATTCGCAGAAAGACAATTGTTAAAATAAATCTGTTTTCTCTCTGTCAGTCCAAAGAAAAACAGTTGAAAATTAATGTCACAAAAGCACAACACCCTTCGTTGAATGGTGTGCCCTGGCGAATTGAAGTTGAAATTAATTTGAGGTGGCTATATTGGCCGTGTACCGGATCAGAAAAATTTGAAAAAAATATTTTTGATTTTCTAAAATAGCCATGTTTCAAAGCCATTCACTATATTTTGACTTAGTAGCATATTTTGGAAAATAGAAAAACGCGGTTGAATAGCCTTAATAACTCATATTAATATTAAAACCTTTATTCTATGGATTTTTGGTAAACTTTTTATCTATTTTCTTTCAAAAAGCAATACATCACCATTACCTTAATGTCCATACAAAATATGAACGTTGTAGCCCTACCCGTTTGGTAGGAATCGGCCCAAATGTTACGAAAATATCGCACTTAAAATCGAAAAAAAATCGTAAAAGTACGATATTCATGAGAAATATTTCTTCGATTGTACCCAAAAAACTTGGCAGGTCTAAGTTCGAGATTTCGATGGTCCCCTCCAATTTTCATCAAGATCGTATATGCCGTTTGCCCGGTAGAAAAAAAACAAACAAACAAACAAACAATAAAAACATTGGAGCTAAATATTTTGAGGGGTCAGTGAAATTGAAGTCTTCGTTTCGCTCATCCAAAAATGTCAGTATTTTGTGTATTTTAGAATTCGCATATTTCATTTTTAATTTTCTCCGAAATTAATGGTGAGTAATTTACGATCGAGCAGAATGCATGAATACGAATACACATGGGGCATGCAATTGGATTGTTTAAAAAATAAGGCAATCTCAAATTTACACAGTTGGGAACAATGCATGAATTTAAGGTTAAATTTACGTTCTTACCACAAATACCATACCTCTGCTCATAAGGTACCAGTTTGGCATAACCAATTTAGTAATTTCGTGATTATTCATTCGTGCAAAGTATACATTAAAAATCTCAATGCAAGTAAAATATTTACAAATGAGTTGGTTTTATTTGAAAGCTATTCAAAAGCGTTTGTCCTATCTTGCACATAAAACAAGAAGCATTGTAAATTACAAAATCTAAAACCAAACATTTAATTTCGCAAAATGGCTCCCACAGCGCCAATTTCATATGGCTACATAAAAAAAAAACCTGATTCTTAATATCATTTCCCCATGTGTATATTAAATTTTTAAGATCCTGTTAAAAGTATCCCTAGCCTGGCACGCTTCGTTGACTTTTGGAGGCAAAATGGGTGTGTAAAATAAGCGCATTAGGGGCAGAGTCAGAATCCTTTCACCGTATTTCTTGACTCGCGTTCATTGGTCACTATATCAGGTTATTTACCACAGTTATTTTTGTATGTTTTTTTTCGCTAGAAAAATCTATTAAATGTGCTTTCATTCATCTAGCGTCTTGGGTCTACCACCTTCTTGTAGCATTGTTCCATGAAGAAAAGAAAAACCACAAGTTTATTACAGCGAGGCTTTTTTATGATATGTATCTATTTTCTTTCCATTACTAGATGCGAATATTTGGATGCTCAAATCATTTGATTTTTGTTTCCTACGGTAAAAAATTAGACGAAATAATATATTAGAAATAAAATACTAGATTATACTGTGTAACACAAATAGGCGTAATTTTACGAGAGAAAAAAATCAAAATGTTACACATAGAAATGTTCACATTAAACTACTGCCAAATAAAAAATAAGAATATCATAAAAATAAGCTTTGCTGTAAAAAGATATAGTTCTTTTATGCGTTTGAACAATGCGTACAAAGGTTCAAAGGTTGAAAGGCTGACAAGTGAAGACCGGCTCGCGCGAATTGGCCCTGGCGCCGGGGGAGGGGGGAGGAGACAAGGATCCAAACCAACTAGAGATCAGTAATCGTTTATTTTACTTCAAAACATAGTAATGCGATCGCAACGGAACAAAACCTGCATTCCAGGTTCGAATCCTAAGCTGGGGCAAAGTATGTCGTGTTTATGATCTTCGTGTGTACGCATTATATGAAATACGAATATAATTTTAGGGTACTCGTGAGGTTCTAATTCGAGACTCTAAATCGCCGAATCTAACCGCCATCCGGCAATCCGAATGAAGTATTTTTCGTTACTTTTCCTAGTCGTGAGCACCCCTCGCAAGTTCATTTCTAAAGTGTATTTACATATCGTTCTAGTCTAAGTTCTAGTTTCATTCTAAGGAGGTGCCAATCAGGAAAGACGGAAGGTGATCATAACAACCTAGAATTCTTTTAGAAATATTTTTATTGCCTTTTTTTTTCCCAGTGCCGTGCAGTCGCGTGGGATTGGTCATAATATACCTAGACCATTGCAACCATTCCTTGCCTTTTTGACATTAGGATAGGCGGAATACAATCGCCTTACAAACACTAGTTAAATTGTTTGATCCCTTTTTATAGACACATCAAGTACAGTGCGTTTAGTTAAAAAATTAGATTATAGTCCAAAGCCATTGTACAATCACAAATGCATGCATTGGGTCTGCTGTTTAATAGTCTATGTATGAAACATTGTAACTACAATAAACCATCACACAAAATCATTAATTCTATTAGTGTCATTTAGAATGTGATAAAGAGTTCCTATGAATTATGTGAACGATGAACAGATATACATTGGTAAGTCTCTCTCTGTAGTCACAATGAAGTGAAATATTCAAAAGATTATGACATAATATACAACAATGTATCACCCCAAGCCACTATTTCCTTTCATAACACAAAATAAAAACTCGGCAGTATCAATAATAGAAAATAAAATTATACCATATCTAACAATTACGCTCAAAGTACAAAGTACACCCGATAGAACATTTCTCATGTTGAAATACAAACAAAGTATTGCGCCTCGATCATATCAAGAATTGTCATTACAAAACAAATTACATAATACGAACAATGCCTGTAAGTACAAACAAAGCATTGCCAGAATTTCAACATTCTAGGTTTGAAATACAAAAACAAAGCATATCATAAGAATAAGCATATAAAGCCAAAATAGAACATATCGAAGAGTTATCATCCAAAAAACAAATTAAATTATAATGTCGATCACGTATTTTTTTTATTAAAACATAAATATGATCGGAATTTGAGAAATAAAGTACAAATAAGGTTCACCTGCCGGAATATTCTTTTGTTAAATATAAAACCAAAAGTATCGCGCCATCGATCACCCATCAAAGAATAATGTTATCAAGGATATCACTAAAACAAAAACCAGTAAAAAAAGTTATTATATCGAGAGTAGGCCTACAAACAAGTATCGGTCAGTAGAACATTTCCTATGTTCAAAAATAAATATCAACAAAGTATCGCGCATCAAATCATATCAAAAGAATAAAGTTATACAAGGCAAATAATCACTTATACAAAAAAAGTTATTTATATGAAGTAGGCCTACAAACAACGTATCGGCCCGAGTTGAACATTCCTATGTTCAAATTAAATATTCAACAAAGGTGTATCGCGCATCAATATATTCAAGAATAAAAAAGTTATACAAGACAATAATCACTATACAAAACAAGTTATTATATCGTTAGTGGACTACAAAACTAAGTAATCGGTTTTCGGTAGGAACATTTCTTATGTTCAAATCAAATATTAAAAACAAAGTAATGCTTTCTACCACGAACTAATAAATAAAGCTTTGTGACCTTTCTTCTAAGAAGTGCTCTATTATCTGTCCTATCTTTCATCTGAGTGCGAGAATATGTGTATAGGTTACACAAAAACACTAGGACATTGAGAGTCTGCGAGCACTGAGGCGTTGTCTTCCGAGAAATGGTAATTCAATTGTTGGCAATTCTGTGGGACACTTTATCAAAAATCGTAAACACGAAACACGTAGGCAATTAGTTAAAAGAATCGCAGATATCAACTTTTAGCATAATTATTCAATTGCCGTATTCGATCTAAAGAGCCACTCCAATAATTCATACAGACGGAAGAGGTATATACTGCCGCTATGATCATTACGTAGCCAGTTTTGTCTCTATTGCTCTCGATTCTCACTCATTATTTATTATCGCCATTCTTTTCCGTGTATATTGCCAGTCAATATTCCTTGTAAACAACGCCCCCCCCCCCTCCCCCCCACATCACCTCACCATAATAATAGATTTATAATTAATATGTTTTATTCCTTTCGGGTTCATTTCAAGTTATAATATGTAATGGTAACAATTGGTGGTTCATGTTGGATGCCGATTTGATACAATATACAACTATTGTAAAAAAACGAAACAAAAATCATTTAGCGTGGTGAATGTTGATCTCTCTGAAATAACGGTGCACTAGGTCTGCGTTGCGAGAATTATCGTTAGTCTGTAGTTGTGTTGAGGAAAGCCAACAGGCCAGCAGCCACCAACGTGCCGGCAAGGGGGGTGGAACAATTGCAAAGGCCTGAACTGCATTCTCAAAGCTAGCAATTTTATTTAGAAATAAAAATAATAAACGTATTGACAGAGGAGTGCAGACAAATACGCAATAAATAACGGGAAAGGACTGACAGTGAGTAAGTTCAGAATGCACCTCTTGTCTCTGACAGGCGGAGATAACGTCGGGGCCCGGCAAAATATTATGGTCGCGACCCGGTGGTTGAGAAACACTAACGTATAATTAACAAAGAAGATTAATTATTTATTATAATTATGATAAATATATTAGACAGTCTCACATTTTGGCAACGATGCTAATCGAGACGACGAGAGTAAATTATACACGATAATGAAAAACCGCCACATAATACCCATGGCCAAACCAGAATTCGAACCAGGATCTCAGGAACCGCGATTCATCACACAAACCCACCAGCCAGTGTTGAGACTTATCTAGATAATTTATCTTGATAAACCTCTTATCTATTATCTTATTTAGATAAGTTTTTTGTTGTTATCTTTTTCTTTTATCTAGATTTTTTATTTATTTTATTTTATTTATTTTTTTAAAACGTCTATCATATTCAGTTATAAAAACTGATTTACAAAGGAGGAAAAACTAAATAAATCTAATTACATAGATGCGGGACAAAAACAATGAACTACATTTAAGTAAATTTTTGAAATAGAAATATTACAACAATGCATTAAATACTAAACAATTGATAACAAATAAAAAGGATATTAAATGCAATTTATAAATAAATCGAATATATAAAAAAAGGGGTGGGGGAATTAAAAGAAAAGAAAAAAAAAAAGAAAAAGAAAAACAAAAGAAAAAAAAAAAAAGGGAAAAGGGAAAAAAAAAAAGAAAAAAAAAGAAAGAAAAAAAAGAAAAAAAAAAAAAAAACATTAAAAAGAAAAACGAAAAGAAAAAACTGATTATTAGCCGATCCCACTCAAACGAATATGAGGTTTGCCAAAAATCAGGAACAGCAAATCCAGGGAGTAACCAATCTTTCGCGGAAGAAACCACCGAACGCGAATCTTCATTCTGGTGTTCAACCATCATTCTTGTGTTAAATCTTGATACCAATTTAGTACAAAAGATCTTGACTTTAAAATATATTATATCAGATATATAATTATTTAAAATGTTAAAAGTCAAAAACTGATCACAGCAAGATACAGGAAAACCAAAACTCAAGTTGCAAGTTCCACCAGTGGGCGGCAACCAGGACAATCTGGGCAGAAAATATCAATTGAAATACATTGAATACATCAAAATCAAAGCAATAATAAACAAAAAAAGAGAACAGCAAAATCATAAATAAGAACATATGAATATAAATTAACATACATAAACACAGTGAAAATGCCCACAATAAATAGTAAAAATCAATTTTCTTTGTTCTTCGATTCATTATCATTGCTTCAATTTTACTTTTAAATTGTACTATTCCTAGCTCAGTAAACTGGCTTCTAATATCATAAGAAATTGAATTCCAAAAGGATACTCCTCTGTACAAGAATGACTTTTTTAATGATTCAGAATTTAATTTAGGAACTTTCAAAGAGTTCATTAGAATAGAATTTCTATCACGATCAACAAATTGAAAAATATTGGGTAAAATACCTGAATACATACCTTTCAATACTTTGTATGTATTTACCAGTACGCTATATTTCATTCTTTCCTAAATCGTGAAGCAATTCAGATTGTAAATCTTGGCTTATGGGAATTGAATCAAACAGATGGTCAATTCTCTTCTGAAGTACAACATATTCGGTAGAAGGTTTTTAAATGCCCAAACCACTAAACAATAATCAATAATAGAGTGAATATAAGAATCTACAAGTAACTTTAAACATTCTCTCTGTTACAAACCTCTTCATTCTACTTATAATTCTATTGCTGATGATACTTTATTACATACATATTCATAATGTTTCTTAAAATTTAAATTACAATCTAAGAAAACTCCAAGATATTTAAATTCATATTACTCTAGAATTAGCTTACCATTACAATTCAACGTCAAATGAAAATCATTCATCTTCTTTCATTAGCCTTATGAAAATTCATAAAATTTGTTTACTATAATTAATATCAAGTTCCTGAGTTTTAAACCAATCATCCCATCCTCTTTAAAACTTCTTGAAGACGTCTTACGATCTCTTCAACATCCACACCTTCTAAATAAAAACCAAGTCATCAGCATATAAAATATAATTGATTCCGCCCATTATAGTAGATATATCATCTATGTAAAGAATAAATAAAAGGGGTCCTAATATTGATCCTTGGGGTACTCCAAAAATATATTGAATACTTTGAACTATTTTTTGCAAGATTGATAAACATTTTCTTTTTAAAAAGTAATCCGCCAATATTGATAACAAATAAGGACTTAGTTATACCTGGTTTTTAGTTTTATTAAAAGAGGTAAAAAAGGTACTGAATCAAATGCTTTCCTAAGATCAACAAAAACAGCTCCAAACCTTACCATTCTGCTTGTCAATCCCTTTATAGATAAAATCTGTAAATGCTAGAAGGGCACTTTGCGTTGATCTACCTTTCCTAAAACCATGTTGGTTTTCACTTAAACCTTCAGATGCATCCACTTCATGTAATAACCTCATGTGCAAAATTTTTTTCAAAAATTTTCCCCTACAATTGGAAGAGTTGATATAGGTCGATAAGAATTCCTATCACTCTTTTACCTTTACCCTTATAAATAGGTGTTACCTTGCCAATTTCAGCTGTTTTGGGGAAATCACCTACAAGAAAGAAATGGGAAATTAGATACGCTAATAATCCGACTATTGATGCGCATTTCTTGAATACTATGCAGGGAATCTCTTGAATTGTTCCCGAGCTTTTAATTTTAAGGCTTTTTAATTTTGCTGAAATGACTTCTTCTTTAGTTACCTTTACATGGGGGAGATCATCTGCTTGTTTCTATTTAAATCTTTAAACTTACCAATTTCACTGGAAAAAATTACACGTTCACAACAAAACTTTTCTGTAACAAACAGCAAATGTCAGGATTAGACGTGTAGGATACCCCATTCTCTGTCAATGGGGCTATGCTACACTCATTTTTCACTTTGTTCCCTGTCAACTTATTATAAACTGACCATAAAGATTTTGAAGAATATCATTATCAAAAGAAGATTTTAAAATTTGCTCACGCTTAGAAAAAACGAATCTGATTAGTTACCGTATTTCTAACGGTCTTGTATTCCTCCCACGTTGAGGGCCTTCTAAAAATTCTGAATTCTGTGCGCAAGTGGTCTCTCCGATGCAGGTTTTCCCTAATATCTCTGTTAACCATGGGGCTGGTTTTCCTTTAACTCTTAATTTCAAGGGGGGTGCTTGCTCTTTTAGAGTTTCCACGGTTACTTTAACAAACATTTTTAATTTTATCATCGGACTTACCCCCATACCCAATTTGGTCAATGGGAACCACTTGATATATCTTCATTTACCTGCTTCCAATCAACATTCTTATAATTTCTAGTATTTACAAATTTAGGAAGAAACTTTTGCTTATTAATCTTACGAACACAATAAATTAATTCATGATCACTTAATCCTACACTTATAAGACCTGACTGAATAATATTTTCATTGTGATTTACATAAACATGACCAATTAAAGTAGCTGACGTGTTATTAACCCTAGTAACAGACTTTATAAATTTGGCCCCAAAATCATGTGATCTAGTGAGAATTTGAAATGATTTACTGGTAATGTCTTCTTACTCAAATCAATGTTGAAATCACCTAGAAAAAATAATTCATTAGCTTCCAATTTGAAAATTTATTACTAAACTATCAAAACAATCTGAAAATTTTTCTAACTTTACGTGTGGAGCTTATAAACTGTTGTAAAAATCATTGATTTTACTTTTGGAAGCCAGAATTTAACTGACTGCAACTCTACATCATCGGAAATTTAACTTTAAAACTCAACTACACTTGACATGAACTTCTCAGCAATATAAATAACTAACCCTCCCCCTTCCCTTTCACGATCAAATCTAAGCATTTTATAATTGTCAACAGTAATAAAACCATCTGGAACAGATTCATCTAAATATGTTTCACAGCAAGCAAATATATCAAAATTGTAGGTCAAGAATAACCCTCAAGGATCTATATACTTACCCAACTTACGTATATTAAGATGTCCAAGCTTCATTCCTTTTTGCAATACTGGTAAACCTTTAGCAACATCATCATTATTTTGAGACTCTTCGTCGACTCATGATTAAAAAGATCGTGTACACTTAGAGGGGGAAATAAACAATTCATACAGTACCATCTCGGCGAAACTCTTCTTTCTAATCTTCAGTTCATAGACATCTTGAACACCACATTGAAGACACTTGCTGGTATTCCAATTGGGCTATACACTTATTGCATTCCCATCGTCCAAGCAATGAATCGAATGTCTCATTGCTCATATTTATACACATTTGATGAAAAAAAAGCTTTACATACGTAACACTTTAGGCCCTTTTTTTTTTTATATTTCTTCTGCAACTTACACACGGTACAATACTTAACCATTCTGAATGAAAATGAATCACTATTTAAAATCGAAAAAAGGGCTTATATAATTCAATTAACCTTATTCTGCTGTCAAGAAAGTGTAAACAAAAAATATTGACACTTGGCTATAAAACAAATAACAAACTTTAAAGTAGCTTATGAGGTTTCCCTCGTAAATTTTAAAAACTTTAAATCCCCACAAATCTGTAAAATAATGAACGGAGTTTACGTCAACTACAAGTATTATACTATAATAGATATATAGTACCTTGTCTTAGGTACAAGTAAGGTTTAAAAATGATTTTAAATCTAATATGAACTATTACTTCTGTCAGAATCAAATAAAACTTCAATTGTCTATGTTATTTTTCAGCTTTACCCACAAAAATTGAGTAAAACAACTAATTATGCTGTAAATAATGAAAACTAAAACTTCCCTTTAATGTCACTTGTAGTATAATTCTAGAAGATCAAGATGCAGTCAAAATTTGATATGGGTTTTTGTATTTTCCGTGTAAAGATAGAAAATTATCAGGAGATTTTCTAAGCTTGACAGATTGGAAAAAAGACAAACGCCATTTATCTTATCTAAACTTTTTAAGCTCTTAAGATATTTATTTTAGATAAAATTATAAACAATAATGTTGACAAAAATAATAACCAATCACTTTTTTAAATGAAAACTACTTCTACAGCTGTTGTAATGTGCGTACCCGGGTAATGCCAACTTGGGTTGAGTCTGATAAATTTTTACGATTGACAAGAAAACTGTTGTCGGGAAAAACAAAAAAACGTCAATCTCAAAATTATTATCTTTTATCTAAGCAAATTTATCTCGATAATTATTTTTAATCTATTATCTATTATCAAGATAATTTTTTGGAGAATTATCTTTATCTAGATAAAAAAATTATTATTTCTATTTATTTTTATTATTATTATTATTATTATTATTATTTCGGAGAATTATCTTTATCTTTATCTAGATATAAAAATATTAGTCACAACACTGTGGGCCCCAATGCCAAAAAGACATGTACTCGTTGCGACTAAGAATTCGAGCTGCGTTGAAAGGATTTTCAGTTCCACAACCAAATCAATGAAGCGGAATGGTTACTTGGCCTGAGGCTTTGTAACCAGTCTGTCGCTGTGTCGGTATTGTGTCGCGAAGAAGGGTAGATGGGTGGGCGCGACAACTGCTTGACCCAGCCCCCAAAATCCATGAGAATAAGACGTTTTATCAAAACCCCTACAGAGGAGAGCACTTTCCCTGCAAAAATTAATCAATCATTTAAACAAACCCCAACTGTCACGTCATTTATACGTTTTGTGCCCCGGCTTTCGAATACAGCTGGGAAATAATGAAAGTATGAACTAGGTTGAATAAAAAAATTATAATTTATGATTCCTTAGATTGCGAAGTTTTAATTATAACATTTTCAAATATATAAACCAACGTAGTTAATCAGGCATCGTTAATTGCACAAAACAAAAGAAATTACTAACATTGAAGCAATGTTTAGACGCTACGAGGATTCTAGTAAGACACTGCATATGCAGGGGGGTATTTCGCCCTTAAGAAAAAGAATTTGGCGGTCACCTTCTAAAATGCCGCCATTACTGTCACTGCGTTTTATTGTAATGGTCGTAATGGAAATTCGTTTTCCAAAAGATCGACAAGAAACTTTTATATGTTTACCCAATTTAACTTTCTATCATAAATGTCTATACATATATTTGGTGGCCACTTGTAAAATGGCTACCATTAGTGTCATGGGGCAAACCTAAGACAACTCTATGAACAATAATTTTCTTATAACATTATTTATGAATATGTGAACATTTATTCGTCCGTCATCAAAACACACTTAAATATTGTACTTGGCTGAAGTACTAAAAAATGTAATTCCTACAAATAATCTCATAATAGTCCCAGGCTGACAAAATTTGTTTCAATAAATGGAAATTTTATGAAAAAAACAAAAAACACGTCAGATTTTTAAAACTGTCATAATTATAATAGAAAACAAATGAAAATCAAAAAACGTGTACTATATGCATATGCCTAAACAAGATGGCGTCGTAAAAATGTTTTTCCAAAATTACAAATGTCTACCCAAGATTATTTTTACTAAAGGATAGGAAGAGAAAACTCGACCAGGTCAAGATTCCAGTCTCTATTGGGCCAGGATCTGTATAACAATGTATCCAACAATAAGGATTCGACCATTGCAGCTTGCCGCACCGCTACGCTTTTCATCACGTTTACCACCAAAGCGACCAAAAGTATTTGCATTTTAGCAAAATGAAAAAATACGGATGAGTTCACAAATGTTTTTCCCCAATCAAAATCTATCCCCGTGTCTTAAGAAAATGTTGATGTTTTAACTGTAAAAAAATATAGAAAAATTTAGTGTAATTCTGAAAATGTTAATTTTTCCCCGCCATTGTTGATTTTTCACCTTGACTTATTGTTCAATCCAAATAAAAATTTAAGCATAATGAGCGCTCATGTCTTGTGAATACAACGCGCTAAATTTGATTTTATAAATTAAAAAATTACGAATTTACAACATGATTTATAAAAGCAAAGTGCGATCGACGCCGCGCATCCAACATGGCGTCGTAAAAACTATGACGTACACGCATTTTGAGACCACAACGTCATTTTTCTAGTAGTGAGTCTGTGAGCCCCCCGTGAAATTTAAAAATCGTGCAAATCGTGATTAAAGCGTGGAAAATTTCCAAATTTACTAATATGAACCACGATAAACCCAAAAATTTATGCTCCAAGTCCGATCTCTTCAACTTTAATAGATATTAAATTAATTAATTTTACAATTGAAATGCAATTAAAATTACAAAAATGGAATGAAATGGTCAAGTTTTTGGGAAACAAATAAAAGCTGGTGTCAAGAGAAAAACAAAAATATAAACACTTAAATCAATGTGATTATTACTAACTAAGATATGACGTTAATTTAATTAATTAATTAGTGCTTAATTAAATTAAAAAAAAAAAACAATATTATCGGGTATATGCGCATTAAATGACATTTGGCAGTCACCAAAACTCAAAATCTTATGGCCCCAATACAAATCTCTGTTACCTTCATTGCAATTAAATTAATTAGATTTATAAATTACATTGCAATATGCATGCCAATTTAAAATTTGGATGAAACGGTCGTGTTTAGTACCCAAAAAAAAGTGTTGTTTTAAGGTTTAATAGTATGTCTTGTTTTGTTACATAGAGGTTGATAATGTGATCAATTTCAAAATAAATATACACACCTTAGGTATTTTTAAAACATATTTGAAATAGTAAACAAATTACAGTTTATTACGTGTTCAGCTTGATAAGCTGCACGCCTGACATGTTCTAAAAGGGCATCTTCTGTAGGAGGGGTGTTTGCAAGTGTACCATTCTTTTCCGACTAAACAAATATCTTCTGCTTTCGTTTACTTTCTAATAGGACACGTTTTATAAAAAATTGATTAAACCTGTAAACTTCTCAGCACAGCAAACTGTTCATCACAAAATTAATTTTAAATCGGAGAACCCGACAGTTGTGCCAAACACTGGACATTTGCAAACGTTTTCCATAAACCTCCATTGCTGTTTTTTGTCCCCGTCCCGCAAATGACGACATTGTGCCGAAAGCCTGTAAAGTGTAAACGCATGCTAAAATGCAATTCCCTGCACATTTCTCGTTTCCCCAAAAGCAAGAAACCCCTCATGCAACGGTAGATACCTTTTCTTTCTTCCAACGCCAAACTGTACCCACAGTTTTTGCATATCAAAATCTTTTTGTTTATTTGGATTAAGGACGCGTAAAACCGTTAGGTCATAATGCACCACTCTAACCTAGGGGGGGGGGGAAAGGGGCCATGCTGGTCAGAACCAGCCACGGGTAAGGGGAGGAAAGGGGGTTCTCACGTCACGGTCGTCATTGTCTTCGTCATCGTTCATGGTGTTATTGTCGTCATCGTCGTCGAGGGGTCGTCAAGGGAAGGGGTGTAGCACAATTGTCCCTGCTATCTTATTATGTAAATTCAAGGATTAATCAAGCTGATTAATATGTAATTAATATGTTTTAATAATTAATTACTCTGGTAATTAATGATGTGAAGAGGCTAATAACAGCCAAGGTGGTGTGATAGGCCACAAGGATCATATTGGGATGATCAAATGTCAATATTATTCTCAGCAATTAGTGGTATTTGCATATGGAGCAATGAAGTGAAGTACTTTGCCTAAAAGGGCGTAGAGACTTGAGAAGTAACTCAAAACGGGTGCTCGTGCAAGTTAAGTGAAACGACGAGTAGTTGATAACGAAATTGTACGAACACTTTAGAGCAATTAACCAAAAAGCGAAAAGTATTAGTTTATCATCGGGATTAGGGACGCCTCAGCGACTGAGATAAGTGGAAGAACCATCCAGAAGGAAAACGTGCCTCAGGGGTTGATGCAGGACTGGACGCATCGAACGTTCTAGAAAAAAGTCTGACAAATCTAAGAGAAGTCACAGCTGACTCAAAACCAAGGGGGTGAAGACTAAAATGCAACCAAAAACCAGTTTGAAAGGGTTGATCTTCTAGTGACCCGACGGTAGGTTTTTTGAAATCGCGAGAGAGGACCCAAAAAACACGCAGTCGTTGGATTCTCACCAAGAAAATCACGTCGCAAAATCGTCCGGCTAATCTGAGAGTCCACTTATGGGGGAAGTGAGTGCCAATAACACGGATTGATTCGATACGAATTTTCTAGGACGAAAGCGTGACATGGTTCCGCTAAGTCAAAAACGTTAATAAATCGCGTAACACGGACATTCTAATCGGTAACATATCGAGACATAAGTGATGGTACAGAGGGCAAAATACTATGGGCGTGTCCCAAGAGGCAGGAGAGGTCCAGCAAACGTGGCCGACAGAGAAGAGCCCCCCCCCACAAGTGTTTGATCTTCTAGTTAGTTCTAATTAATGTGCAACTTGATGGTTGTTACACATTTAATTTATAAGTGAATTCCTGATTTTCGTTCCACCTCAAGACGACGATATTCCCACATCGAGTGTCAACGTAAAACACGGACAGTCACGCCTGACAGATTTGGGTTATTATGAAAGATGAGTACTAACAAATTGGGAATTGCCGCTAATTGTTTTGCAAGATTAATTAGAAAGTAATATTTTGAGGGGTTTTTATGTTTTTTATTAATTATTTACGAAAGAATACCCACAGGGGTAATTAAGCAACTCAGACTGAATTTGGGAGGGAAAGCCTGTTGAAACAACCTGTGGTAACGTGTGAGTTCTTTATGAACGTGTAATGTGTATCCTTTACATTTACAATATACCACAACTATCAATGGATATTGATTGACGTTGAATGATTTGAGTAGCTAGCAAAACCACTGATCCTATTCACTAGGCCTGTAAGTTCGTTTAGTTTGATTATTCTACTTTGGAAAATCTCGTGGAGGACCGACTGACAGCTGAGGGCAAGGGGCGCAGTAGAAAAGGTTTGTGTTTGTGTATGTTGATTTTTGGCTATTGTTGTGATTTTTATTCAAGATTTGCATTTTTAGATAATTAATTGCTCTAATTAATTTATTGTAATTGTTGTATAAATTTAAGCAGGGGAAGGAAATAAATAACTTCACAAGGGGGGCTGACACGTTCGTCTAGGTATGTATAATGTAGTTTAAATGTACGTTGTAGGGAAAGGGGGCAAATATTGTACTCACAATTAATTTATGCCACTTTATTATAATAAACCTTGAAGAGGAACACACGAAAAATGAATAGATACACTGATATATATTTTAGTTATTACCTGGTCATACTCAAAAAACTGATACTATATGTTATTACCAGGTCATACTCAAACACTTTTTACTTATTACTTTTTATAAACCATAGTCACTCGGAACTTAACGACACTCTCCGTTTCCCCCAGCCCGAACCCCTGTCTAATCTAAGAAACACCCTGTTCAAAACTGGCCTTCCTACTCCCTCTCCCCCTTCACGTCTCTAGCGGGTCCCCACTCTGACCATCCCCTTTTACCCAACCCGTCGCACATGCGACATTCTCCCCCCCACAAAACGTGAACCATAGGTTCAGCTATGCCCATTTTGGTGTGGGCACCCATAGCTGAAGCTGATCCGCATTTGCCCTTCCCCCTTTTTTCCTTGTATCAACTTCCACCAGTTCAAAGGAATTTGGTCCCAGGCGCCTTGTGATCCTAAACGGCCCCGACCGTCGTGCCGCTAGCCCTGCTGCTACTCCTTGTGTGGCACTGCTCAAAGTGTGCAGATCCTTGAGCACCAAATCATCTACCTCAACTTATGTTTGCGACGAGTTGCATCGTAGCGTGCCTTACGGGAAGCTTGAGTAGCGCTGACATTTTCTTTGCCAATTCAAGGCCTCTGTTAGCTTTGCTTGCAGATCGCTTGCGTAATCATGGACATCCACAGCTGTGGATGGTGCTGCTGGAGGAGTACCATGGTCCATGTGTCCGAAGCTCCCGGCCATAGGTTAAATAAGCTGGTGTGTAGCCTGTGACCTCGCTCTCTGCTGTTCTGAGAGCAAATGCAAGAGATGTATATGGGTGTCCCATAGCTTGTGATTCTCACAATAGCATCTAATGGCTGTTTTTAAAATGCCATTGTGGCGCTCTACCTGTTTGCCCACAGGGTCGATAAGGAACCACCGTGTGCCGGTCGGAAATACACAATTTGGTCATCACAGACTTCCAGAGCTTCGAAACAAACTGTTTCCCGTTATCGCTTGACACGGCTTCTGGGAAACCGTGCCTGCAGAATAGCTCAGTGACCTTTTCTATGATTATTTTTGATGTGGGGCTTCTGATAGGAAAAATTTCAGGATAACGGGTGAACTTGTCTATCACTACCAGAATGTACGAAAACACCTGTGATGATCGTGGTAGAGGCCCTATGAGGTCGATGCTTATCTCAGAAAAGGGCTTTAATGATGGGGAACTGTTCATGAATCCAACCGGTTTTTCTATTTCTCTGCTTCACGCGCTGGCATACCTGACATGATCGCACAAAAAGCAAGACATCCTGTCGCATACCAATCCATGAATACTTGTCCTGCACTCGCCGCAATGTTTTATAAAAAAATGTGAAAGAGTGGTATCCTAAGCCAGATAAGTGATTTGGACCATTGTGGGGAAAATGAAGGGGGGCGTCCAAACTTTCCTTGGTTACACTCCTGCTACAAAATGGGGAATGGCCCAGCGGGTCAAATGGAAGGGCAAAAATTAGGGCTTTCCCCATAATTTCCCCCTTTGACCTTTTTGTACACAAACCTTTTAGAAACCCACCCTGGGGAAAGGGGGATGCCCCCAAAAACACCTGAACACATGTCCCCAAACGTTTAAAATGGAAAATTTTCTTAGTCAAACTTTTCAATTTGATTCCCCCCGGAATTCCCAACCCTCCAGGAACGGCCATGGCATTTCTGTGAATAAGGCCCGGGGGGGGCCCCCCTAAATAAATGCTCCTGAAAATCCCCACCATGGGGTGGGTTTTTTTAAAAAAATGTTAAATCAAAATGGTTTGAAAACATTTTTCGGAAACCCAAAAGCGGTTGCCCCAGGCGTTATTCTTTTGCAGGGGTGGATTTTTGAAATTGTAAAAACTTTAATAACTTTTTTAAAAATCCCCAGCCCAAAAGCGGAGCCCCCGATTTTTTTTTTTGGGCGCACCGGGGTTTACTCCCCCCTTTGGGAAAATGGGCGAATAAGTTTCTCTAGCACTTTCCCCCCTAAAAACCCTGCCCTTTTTAAAAGGAACCTTTTCCCATTTTGGGAAAAATTGCTGAACGTCAGATTGTGAAAATTTTTGGTGCCTTGGGTAAAATTTTGAGATAGCCCCCCCGGATTGTGAAAAAAGTTGGTTTGCCTTGCGTTTTGTGGGAGAGGGTTTTTTAAAAAAAAACCGGTTCCCTTAAAAACCTTTTGGGGGCCCCCCAGCTGGGGCCCTCTCGGGCTGGGCCCTTTGACATGTACTTTTTTAAACCCTTCTGTGGCCCACCAAGCTCCCCCCGTTTTTTTTAAAAAGGTGATGAAAAGGCGGGGAGGGCCAAAATTTTTTTATTCCGCCCGAAATCTAAATTTTTTTGTGGATGGGCCCCTCATTAAGGGAGGGTAGTTGTAATTAGTGGACACTTTTTTGGTGACCCGGGGTTTTGGAAAGCGGCGGTATTTTGGGTTGGTTTTTAGGGTTCCTCGTTTGGGGGGGAGTAATAAGTAAATTTTAGAATTGGAGAAATAGGGGGTTTTTTGGTGAAAAGAAGGTAATGGTATATTGGCCCAAAATTATTCCTTTTAAAATTAAAAAATAGGCAACCCAAATTTTATTTCAAAGATCAGTAAAAAAAAATTTTATGCTTAGTTAACTATTCCCGAATAAACTAAAATGGCGTATTTTCAGTTATGGGGTCGGGGGCCCCCACCCCGAGGGGTTTTTTGGGGTTTTTTTTTGGGGGGAAGGCCGCGGAGTTTTAAAAAATTAAAAGTTAGGTAGGGAGAAATCGTAAAATGAAAAAAAGGTAAGTAGCTAATAAACCAAAAAAACAGGGGGCCTTTTATTTGTAAAAATTTTGATATTTTTTCCTTGAAATCCGCCCCACGCCCCAGAAGGTTTTACTTATCCCCGGCCCAAAAAGCGTTTGAAAAAGGCCCCCCCGGGTTAAAAATTTTTCCTTACGGGGGGGAACTGGTCAATGTTTAGGCAAAATCCCCGGGAAAAAACCCCCGGGACACCAAAATTCCAAAAGGGATTTCCGGAAAAACCCCGGGCAGGGGGGGAAAAAAAATTAGCCCGGCGTTTGAAAAAGGACGGGGCTCTTTTTCTTAGGGATTTTTTAAAAAGGGTTACTCCCCAAAAAATAAAACATTCCCCGGGGAAAACGGGAACCTGGCCCCTAAAGGCCCCGGGAGTTTACTACAGCTCTCTTGACCGCCATGATAAACACGGCTCACCCCAAAAAAACCCTTGTCCAAAAATCCAGTCCTCAAAAAAAAGGGTTTTGTTTTTTTTTGGGGAGGGGAAATTTTTTTTTTTTTTTTTTTTTTTTCCCTTTTTTCCCCCCTAGTTTAAAATCCTTTCCTGCATATAGCCTGATTTTAAAAGTTTTGTCCTCCCTTCCCCTTTTGTTTGCGAAGTTGGGAGTGGGTGGGTTTTACTAAAACTGCGCTCGCTCGTTCCCGCCGCTGTGGACAGTTTTTTTGAAGGGGGTTCGGAAACTACACTTCCAACAAGATTTTTTTTGACTTCTCGTCTGCTGACCACCTCCTGTTTGTAGAGAACTGTTTGCTGATTGACATGCTTCGCCCTGCCAAAGAATGCCAGGTCTTTAGTATACACCCCGGCAGGTTTGGGGGGGCTTGTATGAGGCCTTGACCCCATATTTGGCTGAAGGCTGGGGCGCTTGGGCCTTTGCGAAGTGGGGAAAAAACGTTTTTCCCTTTGTCAAATGGATAGTATTTCGGTTCTGGCGAAAAAACTCGCAGCCCCTTTCTTTTCCTCTGGTACCTTTTTCCCAAAACCCTTTCGAAATAACTAGAAAATCGTTCTAATGAAAAGCTGATAAAGGCTCCTCGGAAAGCTGTGACCGGGCCCCATCTCGCCTGCAAAGGGGTAGATAGTCGGGACCCCAAACCCTCCTGAAAAGCTGCCAAAAACCCTCCCAAAAAACGAATCCCCCGAAAAAGCTCCCCCATAAAAAAGCATCCCCAACCAATATACTGGTAATTTGGGTTTAACGATTTTCTTAGAGGACCCTGGGCTTCCCGTAACGTCTAGCTTCCAAATAAACCCCTGGGGTGGGCATGGATCCCAAAAACCCTAAAAAAAAAGGAAACCCCCATAGCGAACAAAATTTCTGTGCGCTGCTACGGGCACTGAACCCCTCCCCCCAAAAATTATTAATCGGAATCGTTCATTGGGTCCCACTACATGCATGCACCTGTTCGTGGGAACACTATATCCCTTAGCCCGTCTTTTGTACTCCCTACTAACTCCCCGGGCCATGGTATCCTGTACCGAAGTAAGTATCTGTCCTCGCACTCGCCCAACCTGCAAAAAGGGTGTACTGTCCTCTACTGCCACGGGAGCCCGGAAACATTCCGTCAAGCCTGACGGCCCCGGGAACCCGTGGGGAGGGGGTGCACGGCTGACAACGCCTGGAACCCTGGGAGGGGGTTGCCAGCGACGAGCCTGGAACCCGTGTGGGGGTGGTGCCCCCGCTGACGACCCCTGGAACCCGTCTGGAGTGGTGCCACGCTGACGACGCCGGGAAACCCGTGGGAGGTGGTGCCAGCCCGACACGCCTGGGTCCGATGGCGCGGCTTACCCCCGACGACAACAATGAACCGTGTGGCACAGAACATAAAACTAAATACCATATTGTTCTGGACTCCTGACCGTCACCCGATCGAACGACTTCCACGTCCCGTGGCGAGTCTGGGGGCCCGACGGCCCGCCACTGGCCGCACAATTTTTGGGGGGGTTTTTCACCCCCATTGTCCAGTGTCACACCCTGGGGCCCGACCTATTACTGCGCTAGCAGGTGGGGTTTCTGCTGTGTGCGGGGGACAAACCCGAGCGCAAGACGCGATGAAAGCTGTTTATCTGATTTGCAGGCTAAAACTCCCTGCACTATGTAAAGGCAAACGTCCTGTCCATTTTGTTCACTACGTGACTCACACGCAAGTGCACTGCCAATCCTATATACGTTTTATGTTCACATTTTGTTTTTTGTTGGGCGAGCCCCCAATTTGCACGTTCGTCTAGTATGTAAAATGTATTTTAAAGTACGTTTTTAGGAAGGGGGGCAAATATTGTACTCACAAATTTAAATTTTTGCCATTTATTATAATAAAACCTTGAAGAGGAAACACGAAAATGAATAGATACACTGATATATTTATAGTTATTCTAGGGCAAAACTCAAACATGATTTTTTTATAGTTATTACCAGGGGCCTACTCAAAAACCTTTTTTTACTTATTACTTATTATAAACCCCTATCACTCGGAAAAAACGACACTCTCCGTGCCCCGAGCCCAACCCGTGCTAACTTAAAAACACCCTTTGAGGCCCCTCTACACCCGGGCTGGCCTTCCTACTCCCCCCCTCCCCTTCACGTCTCTAGCGGGTCCCCACTTACCATCCTTGTACCCAACCCCTCGACATTTTGCAAAAAAAATTTTAAAAAATAAAAAAATAAATAAAATTTTATTTAGAGTCTACCCCTCAGTTATTTAACTGATATTAGTGGGGGGCTTTAAATCGAAGCGACCCTTACCCTAACGCAGTCATTCAAAAACGGAGGATAAATTCTGTTTTCATGTACAAATAATGAAGTAGGGTTACCGTCTCTGCCTGACTTGAAATGAAAAGCCTCGAAAACATGAGCTTCTTTTGGGGGAAAACTTACTTTGATCGCGACTTATTTCCAGATGTTTTTTAGATTGTTTCAGAAAAAACTTTAAAATCACCCGACACCCTCAATCGTTCCTGTACATATGAATTGTATTGTGCTTTGCCAAATCCATGCAGACTTTCAGGGGGTCTCACTCAGAAACCTCCCCGTTTTTTATCAAGGAAATACATTAGGTATTGCTCTTTTAAATGGATTACCATCTCATCAATATCCGAATTTTAAAAAATTTGTTTAAAAGACTTTCAAATGCGGTGTATAGCCTACGTGCAATTTGAAGTCGTTCATATTCTTGCTACTTCGGGAACGGAAACATCCATTTTAATAGTGGGTTTTTGGGGTTTTCATTTAGCCACAAGCTTTCCCGCATCAGATTTAATTATTTTTTTTTTGTTCGTGCATTTATCGTAGGATTTGAGAAAACGGTTTGTTTCTTTCGAGAGTTTTTAACCCGTTTAAACCCTTTCCCAAACAATGGGGGTTTGGGTTGGAATCCCAAGGGGTTTTACAAAATGGACAAAATTCGAGTAGTTTGGGGCTAGCGCGAAAAATCCAGGGGAAAATAAGATTTAATGTATCTACCCCACTACATGTGTATGTTAGTACTTAGAAACTTTTTAAAAAGCATAGCAGCAAAGTTTCAAAAACCCTGACCGTGACCATTTGGAACTGTAACAAGAGCTTTTTTTCTCTGTAATCCAGCAAACACCCAGTGACAAATTTTGAAAAGTCTACTCCCAAGCCCCTCACCATTAAAATACTAGGAAACGCAAGTCGTGTTAAACGAGTAAGTGAAGTGAGCCAAATTTGAGTACCCGGAAACATCCTCTTTTCCTCCCCTATCCTAAGGGGGAAAACTTGCCCAGTATGGGGAAAGAACCGGGGACTCAAAAACATGGCTTACTCAAAAATTTTTTATTTTTAAAAACGACTTTGGCGTTTCCCTAGTTTAGTCACCGGATCCCCGGACAAGTGTCCCGACTTCTAAAACCCCTCTGGTCACCTTTTTTAAACTGAAAATCATCCGCCAATTATTTTTTAAATTACATTCAAATGCAAACGTGTTCAAAACGTTTATTAGCGTTGAAACTTAACAAAAATTTCCAAGATATAACAAAATCACGTAATTTTTATTTGCCATTTTTAAACACCCCCCCAAAATATAGTGGGGGGTAAAAATATAAAAAAGTTCCAACCCGGGAACGAAAACCCCCCTACCGTCGGGAGGGGTAAATGCCTACCAATATGCCCCCAGCCCTGCCCCAAAAGTCCGCTAGCTGCTTTAAAAAAATGCATCGATATTAAAAAAAATCCACATTTTTAAATTTTTTTGTGGTTTAATTTGAATGGAAACAGTAATTTTTGTTAACAGTTCTCCGTTTTAAATCGTACCATGTTGTTTAAAAAAATTTAGCCCAATCTTTCACGGTTCGGGTTTCGGACGTAAACAGCAGAAGACAGACAAGAATCACAGGAAAAGGGGCCCGTTTTGAGTTGAATGGAGACACTCGGGTCGCTCCCCCTCCCTCGTTAAATAGGGAAACGCCAAAATCGTTGTAAAACGATGAGTGAGCCCTGTGTTGAGTCCCGGGATCTTCCCCCCTAATGGGGTAGACGAGCTTGGGGTTTTGGGGGGAAAAGGGATTTTCCCCGGGGGACTCAACACATGGGTCACTCACTCGTTTAACAACGACTTAAGCGTTTTCCCTAGTTATTAAACTGAAAAATTTTTAAAAGCGAATCATGTTCAAAGCGATTAGCGTGACACATTACCAAAAATTTCCAAGATAAAAAAAAAACACCCAAGTTTTATTTTCCCTTTTAACACCCCTCAAAAAATAGGGGTTAAAAATATAAAAATATTTGTCTAGCGGTACGAACCCCAACCCTCCGTGTGGTAGGGCTGAAGGGGTTTCCAAAAGGCCATGGGGAAGCCACGTTTTAAAATCGTCCGTTAGCGCTACTAACAAATGCTATGAATTTTAAAAAACCCATTTTTTTTATTGTGGATAAATCGCAATGAATCTTGCTGATTTTTGTTCAGTTTCATAAACTCGTCCCGGGTGTCTGTTTAAAAATTTCAGCGCAATCTGTTAAAAGGGGTTCGGCTGATTTTTGACGTACAGACAGAAAAATCACAGAATGAGAAGCCGTTTGAGTTGAAAGGAGACACTCAGTCCGCTCCGCTCCCTCGTTTAAATAGGGAAAAAGCCAAAGTCGTTATAAAACGAGTGATACCATGTACAAAGTAGCCGGTATCATTCCCATACTGGGCTAGATCCCGCCTTAGGGAACCTATGGAGGAAAGGGGATTTCCCCGGGTACTCAACACTTGGCTACTAAATCGTTTACATCGATTTGGCGTTTCCCCCGTAAAATTTTAACATTTAAAATGCGAAACGTTTCAAAAAGTTTACGTGAACATTTAAAAAAATTTTTAATAAAACAAAATCACATAATTTTTTTTCCCCCTTTAAACCCTCAAAAATAATATGTGGGTGGTAAAATATAAAAAAATTTGAACTAACGGGTTCGAACCCAAACCCTTCCCCGCGGAGGGGTAAAATTCTTTCCATATGCCCCTTTAAGCTAACGTAATCACGTCCCCAGCAGCTGCTAAATAACAAAAAGCTATCGATTATAAAAAACACATTTTTATTTATTTTAGGATTAAACGCAAGGGTTAAAAATTTTGTTTTCAGTTTCAGTAAACTCGTACCGGATGTCCCGTTTTTAAAAATTTTGCCCCCAAACTTCAGGGCGGTCGGCTGATTTTTTACGTACAGACAGACAGAATCACAGATGAGGGCCCTTTTTATTGAAAGGAGACACTCGGGGCCTCCGCTCCTCGTTTAAATAGGGAAACGCCAAAATCGTTTTTAAAAGAGTGAGTGAGCATGTGATAGTACCCGGGATCTTCCCCATACTGGGCTGATCTCCTTTGGTTTTATGGGAGAAAAGGCATGTTCCCGGTACTCACACTTGGCTCACACACTGTTTTAACACGACTTTGGGGGTTTTCCCAGTTTAAATTGAACATTGAAAATGCGAATCGTGTTCAAAAGTATTAGAGTGAAACATAACAAATTTCCAAGTTTTTAAAAAAAAAATCAACTAATTTTTTATTTCACTTTCACATCCCTCAAAATAAAATGTGGTGTAAAAAAATACAAAAAAAAAATTCAAAACTAAGGATACCGAAAACCCCAACCCTCCGTCGGTTTTGGGCCTCTGCTTACCACTAAAAGCCATGGCAGGGCAGTAGAAATTCGTCCCTGTGCTACTAAACAATGGGATTTTGATATTTTAAAAAAACAGGAATTAAATCGCAATGGATTTTGGGGTGATTTTGTTAACAGTTCTCAGTAAACTCGTCCCGGATTCTGTTTAAAATTTCAGCGCAATCTGTTCTACGGTTTTTCTGATTTCGAGTACGAAAAGACAGAATCACGAATGAGGCCGTTTGAGTTAATGGAGACACCCAGGGGTTTTTGCTCCGCTCCCCGTTTAATTAAAGACTGACAAAAAAAACGTGGCAAACAGCCCTTTTTAGTTTTGGGGTGGCCACTTCCTTTAAAAAAAAGCTTAAAAAGGGGTTTTTTTTCCCCCCCCCCCCCAAAAAATTTTGGGGGCCACAAACCCAAAAAAAGGGCCCCTTTTTTTTTTTTTTTTTTTTTTTTTCTTTAATTTTTTTTGTAATAAAAAAAATTTTTTTTTTTTTTTTTTTTTGGAATTTTTTTTAAATTTGAAAATTTTTCCCTATTGGGGGGGCCCCAACTTAAAATTTTGGGGGGGCTGTTTTTCTTTTTTTAAAAAAAATTTTTCCCCCCTTTTTTTTTTTTTTCCCCAAAAGGCCCGTTTTTTTTTTTTTTTGGGGGGGTTTTTTTTTTTTTTTTTTTTTAAAAAAAAAAAAAAAAAAAAAAAAAAAAAGGGGGGGGAAAAAATAGCTTTTTTTTAAAAAAGTTTTTTTTTTTTTTTTTTTTTTTTTTTGGGGCC
>JAMZAV010005530.1:0-42847 GCA_024449915.1 Sweltsa coloradensis
GATTTTCAAACACACTACGTACTTAACATATAAAATAATACCAAATGGGCAAAATCTTGAAGAAGTTATGCCATTGTTTTCTTCTCTAGTTGAACAAGATAACCAAGTCATGTTGTTTTCATTATGTGTTTGCTAACTTGTGGTGTCCTCCTCCTAACGTAGGTTGCTCAGGTGCATCGTTCTGAGACGCTGCAGCTTATTGACTCATTGTTGCATAATCGGGAGTGAAATTTCCAGCTTTTGAAAGACATAGCTGCATAGCTGCTCTTTCATATCTACATATCAATTCATTAAAAGGGAAATATGTCTTTATAGTTTATATTGACGTTAAAACTTTGATTTGTTGACTTAGAAAGTTAGAATTGATTATTGAACTAAACCCACACATGCTACAAATGAACCTTCTAATAAATCTTCAAATACAATAGAGAATACAGTATCTTAGTTTGCTTGCTGCTGAATTATATGTTGGCCTAATTTGCACACTCTATAAAGCCCAAGAGTTCAAGCTATGAAATAGCATTAGCAATGTTACTTACTATTTCTTTGTCTTTGAGCCAAGAATTGTGGCATAATTTTTCATCCGGTGTTTAGAGGCACTCAAAAGAAATCTTCAAACTATGGTCAGTACAATGAATGGACTTTATTCAAGTCTCATATCTGGTTTACGAAATGCAAATTAAGGACGAGGGCTAGTGATAAAAAGCTTTAAAGTCTTGACTCAAGAATGCTACACTTTACTGAGAAGGTGATTCAAGAGTTGGGTGAGGTTTGGCTAGAAACTTACTTCACCATAGGGAGTTCCCTTTTATAAAAAATCAAATTCCTAATGGCTCTAATAAACACAGTTTAAATTATTTTAAAGGGAATAAAATAATTTTTACATGAAGCTCTACAGTATCTGAAACTTCTCTAGGTCATTACTCATTACCTACTAGTTTGGAAAATGTTTCTATAGTTTGTAGTCAGTAGTTACTGTTTTATTGATGTCAAAACTTAAAACATACTGATAACAAGCTTTTTTCATGCATTGTAAAAAGAAAATCGACATCACTTTTCAGAGTTATGTAGCATTCTTGAGATAAAAAAAAAAAAAAATGGTACCCTATATTTTGCTGTTTTTTAAAGACAAACTCCTCCTCTGCCTCAAGTCTTTATGTTGCACAATCCAACATTGCAGCAAAACAAAATCTATGATTGTGAATAGCTATCAATAGGCTTGCTGTATTTTTATAGTGACGGTTAACTATTTTGAGCACCGTAGCTGTATGGAAGGTGCCATGTCTCATTTGTATTGTACTGGTTTGTGGAAATATTATAGATACGCTTATAAAAGTGTTCCAGTCAGATATGAAAGTTTTATACATGTTTACTACCTTCAAGAATACATTGTTCATTGTTCATCTAGTATACACTTTAAAATAAACACATTTTTCTCAGCATGTCCATGTGAATTTTTGTATTGTTTGATTAATTTCTAAATTGAAAATGTGATGCAAGCACATGGTAAGTTTGTTTTGTTGTGTTGTTTGTGTTACCTAATACGTATTGCTATCAATAACAAAAGTTAATCATTACAGTAAGTAGGCCTATGTCAAATCTTCAAGTTTAAAAAATATTTATAGGAAAAACGTTATTAACAGAATACATACCTAGTTGATATTTATTTTCATGATTAGGTAAATCATTTTATGGATGATTCGATTCTTTTTCCATGTTCATAAGTGGTTAGTGATCTCAAACAGTTAACTTTACTTACACACATCCCGTATACTTAATTTATCCTTCAACTTTCCCAACATAATTCTTCATTAATTTTGTACTTCCCAGTCTCCTGCTTGGTCCCTTGACAGAAATATAAATTACATACAAACATGTACCAACATGAAACATGTACGTAACTGCGAACGACATACATTCTAAACAGGACTATGTGCTCCCCAAACAAAAAACATTTCCTATGTGATCTTAGCAATCATCTATGACTATGTTGATCACACTTGACAAATATTTTAAAATTTGAATGCTTCTTGTTGCTGCTTACAATTTCCTATAACACACCAATCCAATCTATTCAGATCTACAATGCACCAACAATCCAGGTTTTATGAAGTTAACCGTCTCGATAGCTTAGGGGTAACGTACCCGACTGCCAATTGGGAGACCGGGGTTAATACCCTGCTGAGATGGACTTTGTTATTTCTGGTTTGATTTCCATATACTAGTACATAACACCCCGAGCTGGCAGTCTATACTGTAAATTATTACGTAGGTAGCTAGCTAAGTTGCCTGAAGCACTTTCATACGGAAATACTAGTACGTACTTTATTTACTATTTACCATTACCTACATTATTGCAAGTGCAAGTCTACCTTTTTTGACACATTTTTGCAGTTCAATAAGGAAGCCAATCTTAGAATGAAGAATCTCATGTCTATTTAGTATTTATCAATACATGCTACACTTTTTGTTGGATGAAATTTTAGTATAAGGGCCAGCATGGATTCTTGTAAATACTAAATACTGAAGATTCTTGTTGGTTTTCCTTTTTGAGCTATCTGATTCTAATCTTGTAGTATTGTATTATTTAGGCATACAGTTGAACATCTGAAGTAATATTAAATTGTAAAAATGTTGTGGTTAAGGAAAACAAATCATCGGTATGTTGCCTTACTATGTCAACTAGTTGTGATGTGATATCTAAACTATACCAATATGTGCATGGACTAAATAGTTGTATTTAAAACATTTAATACATATCAGTAACAATATCAAATGTGCAAGAATGTTGAAAAAGTTTGCATTCAGATTTTGAAAAAACACAAAAATGTGGTGTTTTTACCTGACTTTGGTACTCTCTTTACCATTTTACCAACTATGTATATTTTTAATAATGAGTGAGTGGGAAGTGATAAGTGAGGATGAAAGACAGTGACAGACAAACTTATCCAATGGCTTGCCCATATGGTCCCTAACCCCATTACTAGTTCAGCAAAAACTTGTTTTTAGTACTTGTAAGTAAAGTAAGTACTTGTTTATGAAGTGTTTTGAATTTTTTACCATGGTATTGATTACTGATTAAAAGTTTTCAAAACAATTTAGGCTCGTCATCTACATTGAAAACTATCAGTCAATTAACTTAACACCATACTGTAACTTTTTCCATAGCTGTTCACATTAAAGCCTTTATTTTCTACATCCACCAAACAGTGCCTGCGACTTTTAGTCGTGATCAGAACTTAACGTTTTAATGGTGTTGAGGGTATGTAATTTTATATTTTGTAATTATTACGATATTATTTATAAAATGTACTAGAGTGTCGTATCATGTGATTTTGGATGATAGTCTCCAATGGGTTCCATTATTGCAAGGTTAAGTTACGGCACAAAGTTTGCAAACTTGTATGGTACTGCTACTGCCGCATACTGCAGTGACTTTGGTTTTTCATTGGCTAATGAGATTGTCTGAAACGTTCATTTTAATAAAAACATACATAAATTTGTATTTTCAGTACTCACTCAGTAACATAACTGATTTTCAGTGGGGGACGGTTACTGTTAGTTTTCAATGTAGACAAGCCTTCACTGTAATGCCGGTATATTGCCTGACCTGTAATGCCAGTCAACAAAACAAAACAACAAAAGTCTACCGATAACGGCTTATAACTAAAAATATAAAAATTAAAGTGGATGGGCAATTGAACCATTCAGTCAAACATTAAACATAAATATGAGACAAGTGTAATGAAAAGCGTGTTTTTCTCAGACTTTTGAGACTCATTGTTCTAGCAAATGCTTAACAATATAACATACATTTTTACGTATGAGCATCAGATTATCGAATGGTTTGTATGTACTTGAATGTAAATAGTTTGCAAATGTGGTCAAGTGAATTTAGTGTAGATATGTACCTAGGAAATTTAAAAGGTCTAAAGAAAGTATGCTGCATTTAAATTGTAAACTGATGAAAATATTGACTGTAAGGAGCTTATATCAAATACAGCTGTCATAGCAAAGTTACGTGATTTTCTTTGTATTATGAAAGCCACTGTCTGTAATCATACCTTACCTATCTCATTCTCACCTAGCAAGATCAGAAATAAGATGACAAATCACTCAATGTTGGATTTTGGAAAAATAACAAACCTCTACAGTGGCGGTTAGCAACCTGTGGCACTTAATGTTCCTTACCAGAATGGCTTTATTAAAAAAAAGCTGTTCTTAAAAACTTTAGCTTACCAATGTTTGTGAATAGGGAACTGTCCTTCATTACCAAATTTGAATATGTCCCTACTAATAACCTCAAATACCGACCAGTAAAGTTTTTTATGCTTCCGGCTTTTATTAGCGTTAACTGTGAGCGAGGAAAAATTTGAACCGGGCTTCGCGCCGAAAAAAGGCCATGCGCCATTGTAGGTGGGTGTGACGTGATCGTGAGGTTCGCCGAGGCGGCGAGCTGGCAGTTCTGCCAATCAGCTTCCCCTCCTCACCTCACGATAACGTCACAACCAAAAGAGCGCGGATTTAAGTCTTTGTGCGGGAAGTCAAATCCCAGGAACTTTGAACATGCATAGAATCTACAGATTTTATTTTTTATAGTTTATTTTAATTGCGATGTTTATTAAATTGAATGTTACAAATTACTAAATACGTGTAAGATATATTTGAAACCAAGGCCAGTTCCCTATTGTGACCAAACAGCCAACATTTTCTACAAAATTATTATTTTAAAATCTCGGATTGAATCATTCGATTTGTTAAATTAATAATGTACGTCATCAAATTACAGAACACTGTTTTGCAATGTTACAAGGCAAGATTGGGCTCTTGTGTCGCCGGATGGATTTTTTAAATTTGGTCCGCATTCACAACCACTTAAAAGGTTATAAATTATCGTAAAAATGTTTAAACCCGCGGTAACAATGACAAAGTTCACATCCACGTAACGTGCACAAAACATTTGAAGAAGTTGACCAAACCTTAACTTTTCCGTATATGTTAATTTATTCCTAATTAATCCAATGACAGCTTGATCCCCCCATATATCTTCTTGTTGCATCAGAACAGAACTCAAAAAGTCTAGTCTACAATTTTTGCAAAGAATGACAGAAAATCGATTGAACTAGTACAATTGCACCCCAGTATTTATGACAAAGCAAAGAGACTTGAAGTTTGAAAGATGCTATCATTGAGTCTCAAATGCTAAAATGAAGCAGAACTCGTGAGTCTTAAGTGGTTGTGAACGTGTTGATTTTATTGTATGTTACATTAATTTTCTCTGGTTTATTTTATTTTATTTTTTATTAGCCAGTAGTACACACACTGTAAAATAGTAAAATGGACTGAATGAGGCTGAATGGCCAGTTCAAACACTTTTTGAAAACAAAATCCTTTGTACCCTACAAATATAAAACGAATCTAAAAAAAAAGTGGTCAGAAGGGATTTTTCCACACTTTTTTAAATCGGTTGTCGAAGTTTATGTGCGATGGTGCTGCTTCCAGTGGCAACTCAAACCGCAGTAGTGGATCTACAAGGCGGTGGAAAACTGACAAGTGTTTTCCGATTTTTTGTTGTGAGTTGTGATTGTGGCGCTTGTTAAATCTCGTTTCATTTCTTCATATTAAAGGTTTGCCTAGGTTTTTTATACTTTTCATGAATGTTTTGTGCTGATCTATTTCCTTCCTATGTTATTCGTAGGGCTGCTCTAGGCCGCTCTAGGCCTAGGCCCTACTCACAGTGGCCCTACTTTAAGGTTAGAGCATAGGCCCTGGTTAGAGAGACTCCTAACCTTAAAACAAGTAGGGTCTAGGTAGGGCTAGGCCCTGGGCCCCAAAGGGAATTGGATAGGCCTACACAAAGCTAGGGCTGAACTAGGCTAGCCCTAGAGCCTACGCCTTGTCCACTCGATACAGACATCCATCACAATTTATAAATTGCGAAATAATACATAGGCTAGGGCCGGAACTCTTGCCGCTAAGCGGGTCCACCTTTTAAAAACGTTATTTTTCGTGTACTCTTGTAGGCCTACTAACCTCGCCGCCCCCCCCCCCCCTAACCTAGGTTTTCCTAGCAAAAATTTATGCTAGGAAAACCTAGGTTAGGGGGGTGGGGGTGTGGGCGCGAAGCGCCGTGGCGAGGTTAGTATTAACTATTAAAGTTGGACCCGCTTAGCGGCAAGAGTGCCCTAGGGCCTAGGTATTTATAACTTGTAGGTTTTGTGTCCAGTCCTTAGGCGACACATGCCCCAGGCTTAAGCCTACTTTGGCCGCGCTAGGCCTACGCTTAAGCCCTAATCGCAATTTAAGATAAGATAGAGAAGTTATAGCCTATTCTTCACAAAGACAATTTTTACAATTTGTCTAATATCTGAAAGAGTGGCAGGCCTACATGTTAACATTTTAAAGTGTAGGCCTAATTAAACGAGGGAGCGGAGCGACCGAGTGTCTCCATTCAACTCAAACGGCCCTCATTCTGTGATTCTGTCTGTCTGTACGTCGAAAATCAGCCGAACCGCTGAACAGATTGCGCTGAAATTTTAAACAGACATCCGGTACGAGTTTATTGAGAACTGTTAACAAAATCAGCTAGATCCATTGCGATTTAAGCCTACAATAAATAAAAATGTGATTTTTAAAAATATCGATAGCATTTGTTTAGTAGCAGCTAGCGGGACGAAATTTGCGTGGCATGGCATGGCCTACTGGTAAGCATTTAGCCTACCGCACGAAGGATTGGGGTTCGATACCCGTTAGTATGAACTTTTTTATATTTTTACACCCACATATTATTTTTGAGGGGTGTTAAATGGGAAATAAAAATCAGGTGATTTTGTTTTATCTTGGAAATTTGTTAATGTTTCACGCTAGTACGTTTTGAACACGATTCGCATTTTGAATGTTCAATTTAAATAACTAGGGAAACGCCAAAGTCGTTGTTAAATGAGTGAGTGAGCCAAGTGTTGAGTACCCGGGAACATCCCATTTCCTCCCATATACCCAAGGCTGGATCTAGCCCAGTATGGGGAATGATACCGGGTACTATACACATGGTGCTCACTCACTCGTTTAACAACGACTTTGGCGTTTCCCTAGTAAGTTAGGTAACAGAATGCTAGGGTAGGCATACACCTTTAAGAATTCATAAGCTAATATAATGTAGAAGTCTAAAACATGACAATGATGACAATATAATAATAGGCCAACAAGAGAAAGTAGGGCTAGTCCTAGTCAAATTACAAATAGGCTTCTAGGGCCTACAAAGTTATTATGAATAAATAATATTGTTCAACAATAATTATTGATTTACCAAAACAATAAAGTTGTTCTGCCTAGGTCTGTCTGCCAGTTGATAACAATAATAACAGGCCTAATAATCATCATAACTCAGTTCCAAGTATGTCGGGTTGAGTGGTGGTTTTCCACCATTCCATTATCTAGGGCATGAAACTGTAGATACTAAGCTTGCCAGACTCAGTGTTTTTTCCTCATCATCTAACTCCTTCCTCTCCACCAATTTACTCCACTCTCTTCTGTCCTCCCACAGCTTGACTCTTGTCACATGCTCCTAAACTTCATCCTGTTTTCCAACGTCTTCTTGAACTAGGTAATCTTTCCCATCTCTCTTCTTGGCCTTCCTACTCTTCTTTTCCCCTCCTCTGCCCTCTGCCCGTTGGTTAGAACTTTTTTATATTTTTACACCCACATATTATTTTTGAGGGGTTTAAATGGGAAATAAAAATTAGGTGATTTTGTTTTATCTTGGAAATTTGTTAATGTTTCACGCTAATACGTTTTGAACACGATTCGCATTTTGAATGTTCAATTTAAATAATTATTGTTGCAGAGTGAGTTGGCAGTCGTTTCGGGGACCCTTCCTCCTTACCTTGACCACCACCCCAACGACAATAGCCAAGACAACATGATGATGATAACAAACGATGACGACCATGACATGAAAAAACCCCTTTCCTCCCACATCCCCTAGGCTAGAGTGGCGCATTAGGACCTAATGGTTAGTCTTAGGGGGAGGAAAGAGAACGTTACCGAGTACTCAACACATGGCTCACTCACTCGTTTAACAACAACTTTGGCGTTTCCCTAGTTACATTACTTCTTATCTTGTCCATCTTTGTAACTCCCTTGACACTACTTCTTAAAAACTTAATTTCTGCTGCTTCCAGCTGACTCTTCCTTTGTTCCCACTTCAACAAAATTTTAAATTTTTGTGGGAACAACTCATTTCAGAGTAGCTTTCTCACCAATTGGTAAAACCCTTCTGCTTTTTGCACTCTAGATGACACTTCCCTATCCACTTTTGCATCGTTTGTCAATATACTTCCCAAATATTTAAATTCTTTTTTTCTTCTAAGACTTCTCCACGGAGTACAATATTTTCCCGATCTCTAGGCCTGCCCTTTATCTTCTTTTGCATATGCAAACATTCACTCTTTTTCTGATTGATTTTCAGACCAAACTCTGTAGTAACTTAAATCTGTCTGTAGGCCTACGCAACTTTCACTCCTTTGATATATATATAAAAATAAATAAAAAAATAATAATAATAAATGATATTGAAATGTGAAATATGAAATGAAATAAATGAAAATGAAAATAAATGTAAATAAATGAAACTTAATTGGATAAGCGTAGCCAGCGAAGCGAAGATTCCATTTCACTACACTGGAGAAAAAAATCCGGAATGTTTTTCTTTCTTTCTTTTTTTTCTGTTTGTATTATTGTGTGTTTGTTAACACGATTCCGGCTAAACCGATACTCCAATTACGATGAAATTTTATGGAGGCCTTCAAAATCTCTGAACTTAGAACTGCCACGTTTTTTAGCGCAATCGGAAAATTAATCGATCTTTGGTTATCGCTCACTCGTCGATTGCGTCGGGGCCTGCAGGGTTGGCTTGGTCGCTTTGATTTAAAGTCCTCCACTGAAAATCTACCCATTTTAAATAAACTCAAACCTAATCAAACCTAAAAGCAGCGAAAAACTGACCATGCAGCTGTGACTTTGAGTCCAAATCTTCTTCGTCTTACTACTGTAATGTTAATAAGCCTCCCTAGTTGTTTTCGATCCAATATTGACCATATTTGCATACTAAAATGCAAATTCATCTAATTAATTTTATTAACTTCATTAATATGCAACATATCAAATGTATCTACATCTATCAATCTATCTATCTATCTGGTATCAGTTAGCAATCAATTATCAAAGCCAATCATTATTTTTGTGAAATTAACTCTGTGATTAGGATAAAACTGACTGATTATTAATTAACCCAATTAAGCCATTTACGGCTCGAATTTCAAGTTTTAAAGTAGGCAAATGTATGAACACTGTATGCTAAAGATGATTACAGTTTATTTGGAACGATTTCATCAAGTAATAATTAAGAAATTTGAGTTTTAAGACTGTTTTGCCTATCTTTTTGCACACAAGCAGAATAGCATTGACGTTATTCCGCATCAGTAATACGTTAGTCAGACAGTTGTCGCCAGGGTCTACGTGACTTGTTGCGTTCTCCAACACGCCACAAGAGGGGTAGAATCTTCCAGAAGAAGGATATAGTGTATACGACTTGAGGTCCAGTTTAGCAGATATGATGGGCCAAGGGGGTAGTGAGCAGTAAGGGGGATGCAAGATCTAAGGTGAAAGATCTCTACCATCGTCGTAGGAGAGGGAAGCTGGTCACGTGACAGGTAGTCCTAATAAAAGTCTTGAGAGTAGGGGAAACCAGTCAGTCTAAGTGAAGAAGGTAGGGAGACGTGTGCGAGGAGTGGTGGTGTTGGTGTGGCTAGCCGCGAGGGCTGCTAATTAGAACAGTTCAAGTGATGGAGGATAGTTGGATTGTGGTCCAGGACATGGTGCGCGTTTAGGTTTTGTTTTTGGCTCCCTAGCCTCGAGAGGGAGTAATATGATTGTTGTTATACTGTAATCCAGTCGTCAATTATAAGTGATTTTAACCGTTTGTGTGAGATTAAGTTTTCGACATTTAAAGGAGTATCAGCGTATTTTAATCAAGTGTCATCTGCATATTTTAACCGAGTGTCATCTGCATATTTTAATCAAGTGTCATCTGCATATTTTAATTGAGTGTTCTCCTGCGCACATTTCAAACCGAACTGTGTTGTGACAAGTCAGACGTCACCCATGCATATTTGCATATTCTAATTGTTTTTCAACTTTGAGTGTTCTCCTGCGCATATTTTAAACCGGACTTTATTGTGACAAGTCATATGTCACCCATGCATATTTGCATATTCTAATTCATCTACATTGCTGAAATTCGGACTAATTATTTATATCTTGGAACTGTATAAGCGAACAATAGAACATGCTTGCGAGGCGTGGTTTGTGGATGGAACGTTCTCGTGGTGAAGCTCTTCAGTAGTGGTCCAGTGAGTGTCTGTTCTGCGCAGCTAGTGTTCCCCTATTGTCAGCTGACCGAGACGGCTCGCATGGAGTATGGATTACGTTGAACCATTCACAAATTAACCGGATAAATGATGAGTACAAATCTAGGTGCCCGTTAGGGCGCCGCAGCCAAGCCGCGGTGCGCTAAACACTCAAGCACCTTATACACCAAGCAGAGTTGGGGTGATTTCGAGGTGTTACCCAGCCGTCATGTAACGTGATGTGAACTTGAAAACTATCACAATCGAGGGATTTAGGTACCTGACAACACATGCCAAATTTTATTGGGGTACGATTATTCCTTCTTGGGTGAAAAAATGGCTTGAAAACATGCTCAAAATCACTTTAAGGATGTTAGCTACTGCCTACTACTGCCTACTACTCCCTACTACTCCCTTTACTACTGCTCACATCTAATACGTCGGCCCGCGATTCTGACCAGACGGGTGGGACTACAATTTTCATATTTTACATGGACATTAAGGTTATAGAATGATAGTCTCTTTTGAAAAAAAAAGTTGAAAAAGTTTGTTGGAAGGCTTCCAAATAAAGGTTTTAAAATAAGCCTTAAACACTTGGCATACAATCAACAAGTAACCATAGTTACTTGACACTTGTTGACGGTATAAGCAGAGTTAGGCGGGAAAGTGCGATACGTAAACAAATAGCGGACATTTAAAATTTTTCTTCTTGTGTGGAACGAGAAAAGGTGTCATTATACTCTCATAAAACAAATCAGAAACCGTCCCTGGCCTAGGCCCAGATGTGGAAAATTATTTATAATGCAAAAGTGTAGGTCTAAAGTTCCATTGGCTATAGGACTAGTAAAATTCATACTTACATTACATGTTTGACAAGCCTAGCCAACCCTATGCCAGCACAACATTATGAACTTGCTCAACTGTTTGTTTACATAATTGCAACAATCAAATCATTTCATACAACTTGTCTTTCGATTGGCCGGCGTTTATGAAGGCACTGCCATCTAGAATAAATATAGAACTTTCCGAGCTCTTTGCTATACGCAAATCTTTTTTAAAATGTTTGGATTCGTGATACTCTTTCAACCGGTTTAATATCAATGCTTTCACTCACAACCCATGACGTTTTCCACGATACCCTTCAAGAATACCAATTCCTTCGACAACGAAAACGACTTCGTTTTCAAATTGCGTTTTCAACTCATCTCCCCCGAACTCAAGAATTGGGGTCCAGTCCTTATACCGTCGTTATACCATGGTTATACCACCTATACCCAGGATGTACATGAATCCGGGTCTAGATATTTTACATCCTATATTGTTACTGCTAATACCATAGAATTTAAATCAACTTTTATAAAAATATTATATTTTAGCAAATAATTTGTAATGGAACTTTAAAAAGTAATGAGATCACACACATAACAAAAACTTGTAGAAATACAGCCAAACCTTACACACTCAAAAGAAATGAGATCTAAAAAAAGGCCCAAGCTCATCTACCCTTCCACATAAACGTACAGTGTCCCATAACAGCATCCTCGAAAAGCTTGGCAAAATAGAATTTGCATGTTATTACGTTTAAATTAATTAGAAAAAAAAGAACTTGGATAAACTATTAGTTAAATTAATAATCGCAAATTCTATTTTGCCAAGCTTTTCGAGGATGCTGTTATGGGACACTGTACGTTTATGTGGAAGGGTAGATGAGCTTGGCCCTTTTTTTAGATCTCATTTCTTTTGCGTGTGTAAGGTTTGGCTGTATTGCTACAGGTTTTGTTATGTGTGTGTTAATTCTCCCTTAATTAAAATTTTTTAAAAAACTCAGATTTCTTTTTTTAAATTCAATTCATTTTTTTTTATTTAAATATATAATAAGATTTTGGAGGGTACCAGATGTTAATAGGCAGGTGGGATGCCAGTGGGAATTAGCTATTATATCAGAAACAGATCCTTAGGCAGGTAGGCTGTTAATTAACTGTATGTATTATTTACTTACAAATACTTATTCTGAATGGAAATTATTCTCCCCGGTTATAATTTCGAGACTTGATCCATTTAATCTTTGTTTCTTATATTAAGTTATTTTTCAGTTTTTTTTTTGGCAAATTTAAATTTAATTTAAATTTAAATATATCATATTAAATTTATTAATTATTTTTTTATTAATGGGAGTTTAGTGTTCTTCTACTGATTTCAATCTAGCATCATTTTTTGTTTTGGGTCATTTTCCCCACTTCCGGGCAATGAACTTTTTGGTTCATGAAGGGGGTTTACGGTGGACACTACTATTCAGGCCATGAAATGGCACATGGCTGTTTTTTTTATAGCCAGTTGCTCATATCAGTAAGTTTCATTGGTTTCATCAAGAAAATGGCTATGACAAACTGATTGATACCGGTACTTAAACATTTATTTAAAAAAAGATCCCCAGTTTTGGGGAATTAATTGGCAATGAGGGAATATTCCCATCATGGGAAACATTCCCACCTCCACATCACTACCTGTGTTTAAAGTATACAGTTCATAAATTGATCATAACTCATAAGGCATATACCTACTTTATAGCTATGAATTAACAGTAACTCATATTGGCCTAACAAAACCTGTATACACCAGTAGGCCCATTTGGGAAAAAAAACCCAACTTTGTAGGCCTATTTTTATATTGTAGGCCTATTGTGTAGTAAGGTGCAAGTCTACTTAAGGCATAATATTTGTATTGCTGAGTTGCAAGTTTCAAAGGGGAGGTTCTCAACTCGTTGTAAGGCTAGGCTTTAAACTTGTTTGGGTGAGCCCAAAACGAAAACTTCAATTTCACTGACCCCCAAAAAATTTGCTCGGGTGTTTTTTTTTTTTTTTTTTTTGTATTTTTGTCTGTTTGCTCTCTACCGGGCTAACGGCATATGCAATCTTGATGAAAATTGGAGGGGACCTTCGAAATCTCTGAACTTAGACCTGCCACGTTTTTGGGTACAATCGACAAAATATTTCTCATGAATATCATACTTTTACGATTTTTAGTGCAATATTTTCGTGACATTTGGGCCAATTCTGACCAAACGGGTGGGGCTACAACGTTAGGGTTACCATAATTCTGAAAGTAAAATCCGGGACACATGTACTTTCGTTGTGTATGGACTTGTGTGGGCTACCCGGGGTCTGGGGCAAAGCCCCATCCGCCGGAGACGAATTTTTTTTGGGCCTTTTTTTCCCCCAAGATCGCCTGTAGTGAGATCTGAGAGTGTCGGGACAGGGAAGTACATGGGTATTAAAAATAGAAGAAATAAGTATTTGGTTTGGTTACATATTAATTTAGTCTTTCAGTTTGTCTGAAAAACGACACTTGCGTTAGGCCATTGTATTTTGCCACACACGCACACCACTGGCACAGTCTGTAAGCTAAGCAATGTCACAAGTCACAACGCGAACTCAACACTCACTGATTACACAACGGTGACTGCAGACTGTGCAGTGAATCATTGTCAACGACTGGACTAGCCTACTAGTGGGTTGACACTGTACGTACTGTCGCCGCCCGCTGCCCTGGCCTCGAGCTCGACTCAATGACAACATTATTGGTTACATTGCGCATCCCCGCGTCCCGGCCCAGCCGCCGTCGGTGCCTCGAAATATTTGAAAGCAGAAATTTGCTACGAAAATTTGGAATTGGATTTTCGATTTCCGGGACAATTTGGCGTCCCGAAAATGTTTTTCGGGACACCGGGACAGCAACAAGAAAAACGGGACTGTCCCGGAAAATCCGGGACGTATGGTAACCCTATACAACGTTCATATTTGATATGGACATTAAGGGTATGGTGATGTAGTACCTTTTGAAAGAAAAAGTTGAAAAGTGAGCCAGAATCCATAGAAATAAAGGTTTTTACTTTTAATATAAGTTTTTTTAGGTATATAATAACAATTAACAAGTAGGCCTACCGGTAGTAACAATATATACTTAACAACAATCACTTACAATGTGTTCAAAAAGAAGAACTTGCAAAAGTAAAGAGATCCCACACAAACTAAAAACTTATTAACCCGAGAGTAGTCGCGCCCCTGTTTGTAACGTTAGTAGTCGCGCCCGGTCCTTTAGACCGCATTATTTATTATGGGCTAATAACGTCAGGATGACGTTTTGATTACGAATATAAGGTAATTTATCATATATGTGACAGCATACATGGTTATATTAATCAATTATCAATCAATAATCAATAAATAATCAATCAATATTCAATCAAACACAGAATGTTGCCCAAAACCTACAAAAAAGTTCCAAATATATTTTGAAACACCCTTTGGTTCGAATTATTAGTAAACCAAGACAGAAATATTATGCCAACACTGTATGTTGAAGAATAATCAACCTACAATAACAAAATACATGTCTCATAATAGTGATTGAGTATGCATATTTTTGCCTCCCTTAGTAGTCGCGCAGCGGTCGAAAAGACCAAGCAACCGAACAGGACCTCTTATCTAAGTTGAAGTTCTGCAGAACACTGAATCGCGTATTGCACACTGGCTTCAGAAATCTTTTTTGGGAAGGTAGGTGGAACTAGACAAGCCATGCATGCGCGCTGTACAAATACCAACTGTTGAAAAAAAAAGTCGGTCTTAAAGACCACACGCGACTACTCTCGGGTTAAAAAAGCTCATCCATCAACGGGACTTAAAAAAGCGTTCGCAAAGCGGCCTAGTTATAATAAATTACATAGCTCTAAGACTAAGATCTTTGTCTTACGACTAAGGACTAATTATGTCGTATGCCATCTCGTCACTTTTTTCCGATGTTTTGTAGGAGGGAGGTCGCACAAAGCGCATTGGTGGTAAATTATATCGGAGTGGCTATATCACCGGTCGGTGAAAATAGCGCCAGAGACTATTATCACCGTGTGAGTTGTGTTGGTACCTTCCTTACCGACTACTGCAGCGGCCATCGTCGATACAACCAACATGTTTATAGACAACTTACGATCACAGTGCGGTGTGGCAGGATGGTAGCAGGGTTGACTTCTGTGCGAGGGTTCGTTGGTTCAAATCTCCATCGAGGCGTTTTTTCCCCCATTCTGTTCCTTAGGCTGTTTTTTGCGGAATACATCCAATAACACCTTTTTTTCGGGTGAAAGTCCTTTATATTTTAAATATAAACATTATTTAGATTTTGTAGTTTTTTTGTTTTCTTCCTTTATTTTAAATAGAATCGTTAAAGATTTTATACACTTTTTTCTTCCTTTATAGGTTTTTAAAAAGAAACAAAGGTTTTATATATATATATATATTTTACGTTGGTTGGGCGGGTAAGCACGGTGATAATAACTCCAAGAGCTATTTTCTCTAACTGGTGATAATAGTCTCTAGGTCTTTTTTCACAACCCGTACAACTGTACCTAGTTCACTAAGTAGCCCTATAGTTTAAAGGCCATCCCTTAAAACATATTTTAACACCAACACGCATCAAAACGATCCGACCCCCCCCCCCCTCCTCTAACTTCCTACAAAACATTGCAAAATGTTTGAAAAAGTGACGTGATGGCATACAACATTGTTACCCGACTAAGCCGTACGCCTTATACCTAGTAATATTGTGAATGAGGCTTATTATGTCTTAGGTCTGAGTTTACGGTAGGCCAAGACTAGACCAGGACCCTATAGGCAAATAAACCAAGTCTAGGGTAGCCTCCTTCACATCATAGTCATAAATAATCTTAGGCTTAGAACTAATCTAATTCATGCCTAACTCTCCCGACCTGTTGCTGTAGCCTTCCTGTACGGTACCAAAAATGATGACCTCATTTAGATGTCGTTCGCTTCTCATCAAGTCACATGTCCTACGCCAAGTATACTGTGGAACCATACGAGGGTTCGCTTCTGCAGAGAAGTTGGTCGACGTTTCAGTTAACAAGAATACTGGTAAGAGCATTTCATGTTACCTACTGGGTAGGCCTACATAGGGCCTAATCCTTTCTAAAACATTGACTACCTACACTTTGGTTAGGTAGGTAGGCCTACCCTACATTATTTATACCTGCCTCTTGAATTTGAAGGCTTCAAGTAAGTTGGCCTGGATGTCCCGAGTTAGGTGGAGATAAGTCTAGCTTGTCCCTGGAACACAGGATGAATCCCACTTTCCAAATCTGCATTTTAGTCATAGTCAACTCCTGGCAGGCTAGATAATTATGAACACTGTATCATTGTCAAAAAAGCAAAATAACTTCTCAAAAGGCTTTACATAACATCGCTGGTCGACACATTAACGTTCCACAACGGCGCTTACCCCAGAAATGTGTAAAGAGTGCGAAAAATATTAGTGTGACTTACAAGGATAGGCCTAGGCCTATGTAGTCACTATGAGGTTCAGGCAAACCACGGGTAAACAGTGACAAAGTTACAAAATAAGTGTTTTTCAAGTTTATTGTGGTAAATATATGTTTCACAGCACATCAAATCCACAAATAAATAAAAATTAACCAATATATACGATATGGCCGACATGTTATGTTCCTAGATAGGCCTATAGGTCTACAAGTCTGTGTTGTCTGGAGTCCAGGGGCAACGCCCCCCATTTAAGGTAAAATAATAAATTGACAGGCCAATAATAGTTGTTACTTTTTTTCCCACCGTTTACCTGCATGATATGGAATTGTTCATAATTACCGTAGGCTAGATAAACTCGATATCTCCTTAGAAAAAAAGTTGTGTATAATTTAATTAATAGTCCGCTAACCTTAATATATAAACGGGTTGGCCAGGCTGCGAACCAGGTCGGGGGAAGGTGGTTTATTAAATGCTGAATTAATAATTGTTGTGAGTGCAGACTAATTCATTTACGTGTAGGTAATACGAAAGCAACACCCACTGGCGGTGATGATTCAACATTGATGGGTTTTCTTTTTTAATGTTTTTTCCTTTTCTTTCCTTTTCTTTCATCTTTTCTTTTTTCCCCCACCCCTTTTTTATATTTGATTCATTAGTTAATTGCATTTAATATCCTTTTTGGATTTGTTACCAAAATTGTTGTGTTTTAATGCATTGTTGTTGTAATATTATATTACTATTTCAAATATTTACTTAACTATTCATTGTTGTGTCTACATTTATGTAATTAGATTATTTATTTAGTTGTCCTCCTTTGTAAATCAGTTTTTTAACTGAATGGGATAGGCGACGTTAAATAAATAAAAATAAATAAATCAACAATGAAAGTGATGTCACAATCAGGCAGCAGTAGAGCTGTGAGCTGGCAGGCTATCAGTAAGACCCCGTTCATATTTCTAGCGTTCAACGCGGGTAAAATTACAAACGCAGGTTGCAACGACGGTTGAGCTTTACATGCTATCTTCAAACAGCTGTCTAACTCGCATTCAAACTCGTGTCGAACGCTAGTACATAATATAAATAAAATAAAATAAATAAAAATAAATTGTATTTAGAGTCTACCCACTCAGTTATATAACTGATTTTCAGTGGAGGACTTTAAATCAAAGCGACTAAGCCAACCCTGTAGGCCCCGACGCAATCGGCGAGTGAGCGATAACCAACCAAAGATTGTTATTTGTAATAGGAAATACAGCAATCAGTGGTATGGACAGTGCGAACAATAAACGGAGTCTTAGACTGCCTAAGTAGGATTGGGATTCATAGTCTAGTAAAATGGTTGACCTGGTGTGGATTGGAGGGTGCGATTAGATAGGGGTCATATAGATACCAGTAGGTCTTCCTACCTGCCACTGAAACAAGGCCAACTTTAGGTGAGTCAAAGTATAAGCAGACTCACACTTGCATAGTTTTGTCCTTATATGTAGGTCTGACTGTGCCTAATCCCGTTCTGAAATATATCTAGATGTAGCAACCGTAACTCTCCAGCGACTTCCTGTAAACGGCCTGAACGTTGAGCTGATCCAACAAATATCCGAGACTTTAACCACCCTAGAAAAATCCGAATGTCGCGGCATGATTCTGACCTCGGTATGTATTTTTCTATTCTAATTAGGCCTAATAAACAAATAAATTAATAAATTCGTATTTTGAGTCTTATCAGCTTGGGCACCTAACGTTGTGCTTACGTGACTTTTCATATGTTTGTATTTCAGGCAGCACCAACAATCTTCTCTGCTGGCCTGGACATAATGGAAATGTACAAACCTAACGCTGATCGGGTGAAGCTGTTCTGGACAGCATTACAAGATATGTGGTTGAAACTTTATGGCTCCTCCTTTCCCACAGTTGCAGCTATAAATGTAAGATTTATTAATTAACTTGTAAATTTAGTGTCAAAAGTGCAAGTCACGGTTTTAAAACATTTTAAGGTTGCCTTTTGTTACCAATTTGCCATTTGGTAATACTAATATGTAAGCTGGAAGAGATGGCGAGACGAGTGGGTATAGGGTAGGGCCTTAACATTTCTGCTTGTTTTGTACTAATTTAAATTACTATTGATTACAATGTACCGTATATTATATTTGTTGTTTTCTATACTTAAAAACTGCGTAGGCCCACAGGTATTCATAGTAGTAAAAATGTGCACTACCTATTTTAATACTGACATTTCACTAGGATTTAAAATTTTAATGTATCATGTACACTGGAACATGTTAATTTGTGTTCCTCGTTTGGCAGCATCTAGGCTAATTAAAAAAAGTAAATGTATCTTTTTATGGCTATCAATAAATTGAATTGAAATGTGTGCGCTGACCGAGCGAGTTCTGTTATAGCAAAAAATACATCACAAAGCTGGCTTGGGTCTCCACGACAATTTCTCAAGTGTGGGCGGTTACACTAGCACAAAAGTCAAAACATTTTTTTTTATGTAGGGCCTATTTAGGAAAATATAAGAATTGAAGTTTGATCTGGACCAGCTAGAATTATTTAGAAAACCAAATTAGCAGGGCAGCCAGGGCCTAACTAAATTGATAGAATTGTGTAGTTAACGGATGTTACTTGTTGCTTTTCGGTAAGGTAACTTTTAAGGTAATTTCCGATGGCTAGTTTTTCAACGAGAAATTTGTAAAACTAATTGATATGCCTACCTAATTAGTAATTGTTGGATTACATGCTACGAACGCCTGCGCGACGGGCAACCCGCCGTACGGCCGAGTCGCCAACTACAAGTCACCGCCTTCTTGCAGTGCTTAGACTCGCGTCTCTGTACGATCTACAGGGCTGAGTATAAACCACGTTTCGTCGGCCCGCTCAGACACCTTAGAAGTGACAAAACTAGTGAACTTATAACAGGTTATGGGCCTAGTTCATAGTTAAATCTGTAGGTAAAGTGTATAAGTCATTCACCCAGCACAGTTCAGCGAAAACCCTGCTAATCCCGCAGCAGAGTCGGCGCCTAAGCAGGTGAGCGACCAACCTAACCTATAGCCTAGCCTAGGCCTAGCCCCAAGGCCTAGCCATGTCGTCCGCGGACGGGAAAGTCTCCATACAAAAACTCAACAACAAAAATTACCAGCTGTGGAAGTTCAAATAGAAATGCTGTTGAGCAAGGACGACCTCTGGGACACAGTTGAGGAAGATACGCCATCGCAGCCTAATACAGCACGTGAAAAGAAAGACCAACGTGCCAGGGCCACAATTTGCCTACTTCTCGACGACGACCAGCTGATCCACGTGCGGAATGAAACGTCCGCCCGATCAGTGTGGTTGGCCCTGAGAAAGGTGCACGAAAGGTCTAACTTAACCTCAAAGTTGTATCTCCTCAGGAAACTGTACAGCCTCAGGCTCAAAAACGAGCAAAGTATGGATGAGCACATCAACAGAACACTTGAGCTAGTTAATGAGCTCAGGGGACTGGGCGAAGAGCTCAAGGAAAACCACGTCGCAGCCCTCCTGTTGTGTAGCCTGCCAGAGAACTATGGCATGCTAATCACAGCACTTGAGGCTAGACCCGAGGGTGACATAACACTCGAATTCGTTATCGGCAAGCTCAAGGACGAGTTTAACCGAAGAACGGAAACAGAATTGGGGGTCGAATACAATGAAGCTGTATTAAAAACCGGACCTCAATACGGGACAGTGGAAAGAATGAAGTGCTTCCACTGCAACAAACCCGGTCACCTAAAGAAGGACTGCCGGACCCTCAAGAGAGAAACAAAGTTCAACAGGGAAAAAGTCAAGAGCGCCATAAGAAGCGAGGCCGGATCAAGCGACGATGAAGAACCGCGCTACGTATGTTTCAAGGCGGAGGAAGTCAAGAAAACAACCACATGGTTTATTGACTCGGGAGCAACATGCCACATGACTAATGACAGGGCATTTTTTTCAAGACTCGACGAGAAGTCGTGCACCGTCTCACTCGCAAACGGGAGCTCCATGCAGTCCGAGGGAGTGGGGGAGGGCTTCCTGAAATGCAAGGTGGGTCCGTCACCCAGGAGACCCGTGAACGTGCTGCTCAAAAACGTGTTGTACATCCCCAGCCTCGACGGCAGCCTGATATCGGTGCCCACACTAACCAAGTTGGGTTCTCAGTAAAATTCGACAGCAATCAGTGCACGGTCTCAAAAACCGGAGAACCCCTAGCCATAGGCCTCCGGAAAAAGCAACTCTTCGAAGTCTGGCTAGACAGTGACGAAACGAGGCAACGCGCAAAGTCTGCTATCCAAGAGGAAAATCATGAGAACTGCATCCACCTATGGCACAGACGCATGGGACACCGAAACCCCGACGCCGTCAGAAGACTGAAGAAAGAAAATCTAGCAACTGGTATGACACTCGGTGACTGCGACATGCGGGAAAAGTGCATTACATGCGTGAAGGGTAAGCTAACCAAAAAGCCTTTCCCGAAGAAAAGCGAGGAACGGGCAGATAAACCTCTCGGATTGGTCCACTCTGACCTGTGCGGACCGATGAATACCCAAACCCCTGGCGGAAAGAGGTACATCATGACACTGACTGACGACTACTCCAGATACTGCACGGTCTACCTACTGAGAACTAAAGACGAAGTTTTGGACAAGCTGAAAGTTTACTCGGCAAGAGTCAACAACATCTTTAACACCAAAATTAAGAAGATTAGGTGCGACAACGGGAGAGAATACAAAAATGCAGCCGTCAAATCGTTCCTGGACGAGGAAGGCATCGAACTGCAACTCTCTGTACCGTACTCTCCCCAACAAAACGGAGTAGCCGAAAGGAAGAACCGCTCCCTTACAGAAATGGCAAGATGCATGCTACTCGACGCGTCCCTCCCAACAAAGTACTGGGGAGAAGCAGTAGTCACCGCCAACTACCTACAAAACCGCTTGCCCAGCAAATCGGTTGAGAAAACTCCGTATGAACTGTGGTTCGGCAGTAAAACCGAACGTCTCCCACATCCGAGTTTTTGGAAGCAAAGTCTACAGCCATATCCCCAAGGAGAAGAGGACGAAGCTAGACCCCCGAGCCGAAGAAGGAACTCTCGTTGGATACAGCGAAGAAGCCAAGGGATACCGCATACTAAACACAGCTACCGGGAAAATCATCGTCAGCAGAACCGTCACATTCACAGAAACCAGGATGAAAGACAGCTTCGAAGTTATCAGCAAAAGACCGGAATGGGAAGAAGCAACGAACGTAGACTCGGGTAACCTCAATCTCACAAAGAACCAGGAAGCCGCCCTCGAACACGCAGATAACCCCAGCGACAATGATCAAGAGACAGCCGAACCGGCTTCCGAAGACACCAGAAAATCCTCAAGACCTAGCAAAGGGATTCCTCCCAAGAGACTATCGTACCTAGCCAGAGAAGAGGTCGTCGAACCAGGAAGTTGGAGAGAAATGACCCAAATGAAGGGAGACCTGAAGGAAGAGTGGACAAAAGCGGCAAACGAGGAATATGAATCTCTCATGGCCAACGCCACTTGGTCATTGACTACCCTGCCCGAAAACAAGAAGGCAATCGGAAGCAAGTGGACCTTCAAGGCCAAAGAAAATGCAAGCGGAAACATAGAACGCTTCAAAGCCAGGTTAGTCGCGAAAGGATTCTCTCAGAAGTACGGAGAAGACTACGACGAGACATTCGCCCCAGTGGCCAAATACGCCACCATCAGAACCCTACTCGCAATAGCCACTGTTAAAGACCTAAAAATAAGGCACATGGATGTGTCGACTGCATTCCTCAACGGCAACCTATCCGAGGAAGTGTACATGAAGCAGCGGAAGGGTTCGTCATTCCAGGACAAGAAGACATGGTGTGCAAGCTCAATAAAAGCTTGTACGGTCTAAAGCAATCGGCCAGGACCTGGAATTCCAAAGCCACGATACAATAACCAAGTTGGGGTTCTCACAAAGCAAAGCTGATGCTTGTTTGTACGTGAAAAGGAGCGGACAAACGTACACCTACGTCACCATTTACGTAGATGACCTGCTAGTATGCGCAACCACGGAAGAGGAGCTCGACCAACTTCATGTAGACCTGAATAGCTCTTTCGCCACAAAAGACCTAGGCGAGGCAAACAACTACCTAGGGATTGAAATAGACAGAGATGCAAACGGGGACATGCTGCTACACCAACGCGGAAAGATACTTACCATTATCGAACGGTTCGGAATGGCAAGTGCCAAGTGTAGCACAACACCTATGGACGCCAGCTACCTGAGCCAAACCGGAGAGGAAAACCCACTACCCGATAACAAAGAGTACCGACAAGCAGTGGGGGCACTCCTGTACCTTGCAAACGTCACACGCCCAGACATCGCCACCGCCATAAGCATCCTGAGTAGGAGACTCGAAAATCCCAGGGCCATGGACTGGACGGCGGTAAAGAGAGTGATACGCTACCTAAAAGGCACCGCCGCTCTCCCACTAAGGATCAGCGCTTCAGGGGGCACTGTTCTCTCAGGATTCACCGACGCAGACTGGGGAGGTGACCAAATGGACAGAAAATCGAGGAGCGGTTACATATTTCAACTAGGAAGCAATACAATATCCTGGTTGAGCAGAAAACAAAACTGCGTAGCCCTCTCCTCAACCGAAGCAGAGTATGTGGCCACCACTCTAGCTTGCCAAGAGGCTACATGGCTCCGACAGCTCCTAAGCGACCTAGGACATGCCCAGGAAGACCCAACGGTACTGCACGAGGACAACCAGGGGTGCATTAACCTAGCCACGTCTGAGAAAATAGGCAACCGAGTGAAACATATAGATCTCAGATACCACAATATCCAAGACGTCGTAGACCAAAACACCGTCCGCCTGGAATACTGCCCCACAGAAGACATGCGTGCGGACATACTAACGAAGCCGCTGCCGGGTCCCAGGTTTGCAGCACTGCGGGAGAAGATAGGGCTTGCAGCCAGCGACCCGCGCGAAGGACGTCCGTCGAGTGGGGGTGTTGGATTACATGCTACGAACGCCTGCGCGACGGGCAACCCGCCGTACGGCCGAGTCGCCAACTACAAGTCACCGCCTTCTTGCAGTGCTTAGACTCGCGTCTCTGTACGATCTACAGGGCTGAGTATAAACCACGTTTCGTCGGCCCGCTCAGACACCTTAGAAGTGACAAAACTAGTGAACTTATAACAGTAATAAGTTCTTTATTTTGTTTATAATTTTTTTACCAACAAAATCCTAGTGATTTAAATGAATTTGAAACTTTTTAGAATGTTGATTGTTTTAATGAAGGCATATTACTTTTGAATCACTTCTTCAGCATTGTTCCAAAGTATCCTGGCCCATAAAATGGTACAGTAATTGAGCATAGTAAATATCTGTATAATTATGATATGACGTTGGAAGCAAGACTCCTATCTTGAACATGCTGTCTTATTACAGGGACATAGCCCAGCAGGGGGATGCTTGCTTGCCCTATCTTGCGAATACCGCATCATGTCGGGGCCGAAATTTGCAATCGGACTGAACGAGACGCAACTAGGCATTGTTGCACCGCGATGGTTCCAGGTACACTTTGTCTGTCGAGTTGAGGGATACAATTCCTAACCATTCCATTCCATTCATTTGTTTACATTATTGTCAATGAAAAAATATAAGTTGGCATGAATTTGTCAAATACAGGCCTTGGTCTACTATTTCAATAGCTAAAATGACGTGAGTGAAGGATACCTTTATAAAATTGGCCTACAATGTAGGCCAACTTTATACAAACTGTGAGCGAATGGTAACGGGCTCTTGAGGTGTCGGACCAAGGTCTTCTCTGGCACTAGTATCTGAGCCTAGTTACCAGTTGTGTGCTGAAGGTAACAGCTATAGACATGTGCAAGCGGTCAGAGGGGAGGAGGATCTGCCTCGCATACTCTTCCATGTAGATGATGCTGAAAGCAGGCGTTTGAGGTGTTGGTTCAGGAGCAATCCTGAACTAGTATTTGTTAATAAGTAATATTATTTCTAATTAATCATAGGGAGGATATTAAAAAAAACATCAATATTCATAATTACAATACTAGGAGGAATAATGATGTTTTTTGACATCCCATAGGCTGGCTATATATGAGAAAACCCCCACATATGCAGGAATAATCCTTAATCCTTAATAAGCTACCTACCAGTATAAAAAACAAACCAACTGATACATTTAAAAGGGATCTTAGGACATTTATTATTGAAAAAGAATACTATGAAATGATATTGAAGATTTCTTGGCAGAAAATTTAATAATATGTCTTGAAACTAATTTTATTTTACATATTATAGGCCTAGATGCCTAGACCTATATTATCTAGTAGCCTATCTTATATTGTTGTAAAAGTATATTTTTATTGTGTATTATTGAATTGCTGTAAAAGTGTATTTTGTATTATTAATGTGAATTAGTTTTAGTATTTTCTATAAAAATAGGCTTATAAATCAAGTCTTAGTCTTTTGAAAAGACATGTTTTATACCTAGCTAGCTTATAATATACTTAAACTGGGAACATGAATAAACATGATTCAGTGGGGGAAAGGTACAGAAGGACGACAGCTTACCTTGAAAAACGTTAGGTAGGTCGCACAGACACAAATAGATGAGTAGACAAAGTTGCTGATACGTTTCGACCACTAGTGGTCTTTATCACTCAGCGTGAGTAGAGATACTAAAGTAGTTCTAAAGCTAGCATGGTATGTACAATGAAGGCGCTGTCGGTGGGTGGTAGCAGGTGGAACTAGGTCTAGGGGAGGCAGAGCTGGGCGCGCCTGCTACCTGTTGTTCAGGTTAGGAGGCTCGCGAGATCTGGTGATGTGTTGGTGAGATAGCTCCCAGTTTCTTAGCTCCAACTGCCTGCAGTCATCGGGAAGCGCCTGATGATTCTCGTTGTGAAAACAGTCTTTGAAAGGGAGGCTGTGTTCAACAGCATGCTGGGCCACAGGTTTGTCTGGATCCATCTGTTTGACACTTTGACGGTGGCCTGTCATACGGGTTCTCAGTTCATTAGTGGTAAGGCCTACATACTCTGCCGGACACTGCGTGCACTTGAGCTGGTAGACTACGTTGGAGGTGAGACAGCTGTTGTGGTGATGGATGGGGTAGGTGACCCCTGTGGCTTCAGCAGTGAATGTCTTGGGTAGGTGGATGCATAGGGCAGGTTTTGCACCTAGGGCGGTTGCAGGGGTAAGATCCTATTGGAGGAGCTCTCTGCGGACGAGTTGGAGGCCTAGTGGGGTCCCGTTTGATAAGCGAATCTCCTATGTTAGGTGGTCGTCTGAAGAAGACACGTGGTATCTTGTTGGCCAGATGATGAGTCTTAGGGGCAGCTTCAAGGATGGGCAGTCCACTCTTGATTATGCCGTTAAGTCTCTGCAGCCCCGGGTGCCAGCGCGTCACTAGGGGGATGGCGCTATTGTTCGTGTTGGCCACCTGGGTCTTTTGGGTTGCGGCCTGGAGATCCGCTGTCGAACCACGTGACGTTCGTACCCCCGAGCTACAAACGCGTTGGTGATTCTGTCACAATAGTATGAGAGTCCTTCCGGGTCAGAGCATATGCGTCTGCCACGCACTGCTAACGAAAAAGGTAGGGTATGTTTAGTGTAGGTTGGGTGACAGCTGCTGTTGTGCAAGTACTGTTGACTGTTAGTCGGTTTGAAGTGGACCTTGGTGCTAATGTTGCCTTCATAGAGGAAGATGTCCACGTCCAAGAAGGTGACGTGAAACGCAGATACGGTCCACGTGAAGTTCAGGACTGAGAATGCGTTGAGATTGTTAAGGAACAGCTCTAGGCTGTCAGCACCGTGGGTCCAAATTAGAAAGAAATCGTCAATGAATCTAAAAAAGCAGTGAGGTAATAGCTGCTGGGTTTAAGAAAGTCCGTCTCAAGCTTGCCCACAAAGAGATTAGCATACGATGGGGCCATGCGAGTCCCCATGGCTGTCCCTTTGATCTGAAGATAGTGTTTATCTTGGAATCGGAAGTTGTTTAAACGTAGAACCATGTGGGCAAGTTGAGTGAGGAACTGCGTGCTGGGCTTGGTGTTCGCTGGGCGCTTATCAAGAAACGATTCCAGCGCTGCTAGGCCCTGGATGATGGGTATGTTGGTGTACAGGGACGTGACATCAACAGTGACTAGCAAGGCACCGTCCGGCAGTAGGGTGTCGAGTCCTCTGAGTTTCTCAAGGAAGTGGAAGCTATCTTTGATGTGGGTGTCCAGGTTGGTGACGAATGGTTGGAGGTGGCTGTCGATGTATGCCGAGATACGTTCGGTGGGCGAGCTGTAGCTATTAGGATTTTTTAACTTGCTTGTCTTGTCATAACATTGTAACATTGTATGCTAGTGTTAGATATATAAACAAGATAATAAAATGAAAAAAAATTAAATGAGCCTAGTCTGTAAAAGTCTGAGGGTTGGAGTAGGGTAAAAGAGAGACCGTTTCCCGGGGAGGGCAGCGCTCGGATTTCTTGGGAATGTGAACTCCCAAAACAAGGAGGTTTCTGTGTCCGACAATGTCTGGGTCCCCTTTGGGTTTCCTGAACGTGCTTGTACGCTACCCAAGCTGAGTCCCGTCATAGGGGTGGTCTAACTCTTTGCCTGTGGCCTTGCGGTCTTTAGTTGGGTCCAACGGTGGCATTTGCGTCCAGGGTTTGGGGGGTTTGGGGTTAAATAAATTAGGTTTAGTAATTAGGTCTCGGGACCTCTCCACTATTTCACACCCCCGTATTGTTTGATTGACACCTATGAACGTTAAATATATTAGAATGTAGGCATTAAAATTAAAGTTGTCAGGCTTGCTTATATGAATAGATGGTCTTTCTTTTGGGTTTCTTCAACCAGTGTAGTACAATGTTAGTGTTTGGGGGAAAGAAGAAAGGAGACCAACAGCTTACCTTAAACGAGATTGTCACCCTGTGAAACTGGCTGGTTAACATAAACCATACCATATAAAATAATGTAAAAATAACATATATATGTGTGTGTATATATTATATATATATATATATATAAAATATATATATATATATATATATATATATATATATATATATACATATATGTTATATGTTAACAATTAACAAATATATGTGTTGTATTTTTTTGTTATATTTTACCATGCCTGCCAATTTTTTACGAATTATTCGTAAAATTAACAAAAAACGGTAGTCATTTACGTTTTAACGATTCCCCTGTCAATTTTACGAATTTTTCAATTTCAAAAAATTAAAAATTTTCAATTTTTTTTTTTTTTTTTTTTTTTACAAAAAAATCGTTTTTTATATTTAAAACTGGCGCGCCGTGTGAATTTCACTTTTCTTGCCTTCCTTGGTATGTGCAACCCCCTCCCCCTCCCGGCCCGCCCGCCCACCCCCCCCATCGAACATCCCGAAAAAAAAAAAGAATGATTAAATGCCCCCAAAACTCACTAAAACGCACCAAATTGCCACCAAGATTGTAAAAAAAAACCCGGGGGGCAACCCCCCCGGACCCCCCACTTTGCTGGGGGGCTCGCCCCCAGACCCCGGTTGCCCACGCCGCCTCGTTTGCCCCTTAAAAGTCTGTTTGGGGATTTTTTATTACGAATTTGGGAATTCAAAAACTTGGCAGGTATGTGTTACATTATATGTTATAAAAAACACATAACCATATATATGTGTGTGAAATTTTTTTGTTATATGTTACATTATATGCATATGGTATGTGTTATTATTTATATGTTAACCAGCCAGTTTCACGCAGCTGACAATCTCGTTTAAGGTAGCTTTTGGGTCTCCTTTCTTCTTTCCCCAACACAAACACAAAAACTAGCCGATAGGCATTCATCACTTTCATCTTTCATTAAAAACAACAAAAAAAGTGTAGAACAATGTGGGGACATAGTTGGCCTAATACGATATTGTTTGCCAAGGTTTCTATGCGAAATGTCATTGGCCAAGTCAAACTGAGCTCGCTCTTACAAACTGGTCGAATGTTCTCGCTAGATGAGGCGCTGAAAGTCGGCCTAATCGACGAGATCGCTAAAGACAAGGATGATTGCATGAAGAGGGTAAGTTGTACTTTTTAGGAACTTTACAGTTGAGTCTTGTATGGTACATGAACTTCTCTAAATCAGTAGAATCTCTTCTTGTTATGGATGCTGATTGATGTAATTTTTAATTAATCACAACAAATATGTTATAATTGTAAGGCATGATGCGGGGTTTTCACTTATCGTTCATCAATATGGTAATTACAAGACAGGAGTTTTTAAATGTATCTGAGTGAAATGCTATACTATACAAAGGATTATTTTATCATATTTATTGTGACAACTCCTGAAGATTGTGTATTTTGGTACAGTACTATTGGACACAGGCAACTATACTAAACCAAAACTTTTAGGTTTGATGTTAGCAATGGACGCTTCATAGCCCCCTTAGTGCACACACATTACCCTTTTACATTTCCATAGTTATAATCAATTATAGTAGTGCAATATCTAGGCTTTAATGCTCCGCCTGTGGGGCTGCGCAACAGTAACAGTGCAGTGTTTTCGGTGTCTGAATCCTGACCACACCCCAAAAATATTCAAGAGCACCTTTGGTAAAAGCTTTTCACCGAAAGTCGAAAAAAAGTCTACAGTGAAAGCGACGGTTTGCGCGCCTTGCCCAAGTCTTCAAAATCACAGCCACCTCAATGCTGTATCCAGGGTTTGTAGTATTATTTATAGAAGGCGGTTGCAGCGAGTTCACTGCCGAGTCTCGATACTGTATAAATAAATATGATTGTTATACCCTGGATTACAAGGCTAGTTACTATTTTTTAAGTTACTATTCTAAATCCATGGGGTTTTACTGTGGTAAAACATAAAACACTTCTCATCGAGTGGATTGCGAGCAAAAGGTAGCCCGAGGTCAAAATGGAACTTAGTCACCTGTTAAGCGATTTAGCCGCGGTCGTTTAAACCCGTTCCCACTCGAACACTGAAGTTAAGCAACATCGGGCCCTGGTCAGGGGTTGTGTGGGTCGCCCCTCTGCCCGAAACAAAGTATATCGCTGGCTAGAGCAGACTAGGGTTCGTAAGCTTGTGTGACAGCTTCGTTCTCCTTGGGGCGTCTGCTCGGCAGTCGGGGTTTGTGGAGGAAAACCTATATGATGTCAAAAGTTACACCGTCCTTTCGGATGGGACGTAAAGCCGTTGCTCCCCTTGGTAAATTTCATTAGGAGTAGGCTATGTGCCGGTACCGGGTTTCCCCTCCTCCCTTCTCTATTAAAAAATTTGCACTAGTGGGCTACATTGCCTGTTGCAAATAGAGACATAAATAAATAAAAAAATAAAAAAAAATTCTTCACCAGGCCGAGGCATTCCTAGAGAGCATGTCGTCGATACCGCCGCAGGCTCGAGCGCTGGACCAAGAAGTCCGTACGTGAAGACACGCTCAAGTGGTTGGTGGTAAACAAGGAGAAAGATCTTAACCAGTTCTTGACGTTTGTCACATGCCCGGGCCCTGCAACAGGGTCTCAGCCTTTACATGGAGATGCTTAAGAGCAAGAGCAAAAAGAATTAACGAGCAAGCGAGCACGTGTCTTTCCCCGTGATAATCTGCTAGCCAGCAACGACAATACTTTTTACATCTCTTTAAGCCTACCGGTGCTCAGACTGTCTAATAGTACCATAATAATGTGGTGGTTTGGTATTAAACACGTGCCTTACTTTTATGGTATCACCAAGTTTGAACAGAATTTGATGCAATTAATTTTGAGCTATGAATTAACTCACAGCAATCACCTAACAGGTAAGGTGCCTGGTCTTGTGATCATTCTATAATCAATTTTATCTAGCTGTGCTGCCGTGGCCCAGGATTCTATCATTAAAGGCCGGTTTACGATTGACGGTAACGTGGGGAGACGTGAATGGAGACGTGAATGCGAAAGATAACACATAGCATTCACAGCTTGGCGTTTATGATTGACGAGAAATGAACGGGAATGAAGAACGGAGTGGCCAAAGTTTGTCGATTCCCAACTTTGGCGTCTACATTCACGTTCCGTTTGGCGATATGATCGTCTCGCATGCACAAATGCTTTGTACTCACCTCGTGACAGAACAAAAAACGTAACAAACATAATCTACAACGTCTGCTTAGATATCTAGGCACTAGGGTTTCATTTGACGTTTTATTTATTATTTTATTTGATTAACGAAGTGGTCCCGTTTTCCGTCAATAGTAAACGCCTCGCTTTCCGTTTCCACCACATTCGCGTTTCCATTCACGTCTCCCCACGTTGACGTCAATCATAAACCAGCCTAAAAATTGAGAACATACCAAATGCTTAAAACAAAATTTAGTATATATGAGTTGGTTGGTCAAGTCCACTGTTTGGTCATGAGGCGCAATTCTAGTCTCGGGGAAGTGAGGAGAACAGACCCGTGTTGGGCAGGTTGGTGCAAGGGGAGGGAAGGAGGGGTTTCTTATTTAATGGTTGTCTTGTCTTTATCACCGTTAGTATTGTTGTAGAGGTGAGTAAAATTCTTACTCACTAGCAGACTAGCTGATGTTTGCAAAATGGACTTAACTTTTTGTCTTGCTTTATATGGTCGACAGAGGAATACCCTTGACCAGGGGTCGAAATTAACATTTTTAAACAATAGTTTTCTATTTCTCGATTTGTTTAGTCGGGAAACACTCCCGTAGGTGTAATTGATATTATTTACTACAATTCAGAAATTAAAAAGCGGTGGATCTGCACGGATTTGCGGGAGATCCGTGGTTCGATTCCCGGTTGGGGCAGACTTTTTAATTTCTGAATTGTAGTAAATAATATTAATAGTCCTCTAGCCTGAGAGCATTTTTACTAGCCCGCATCACGTAGGTTATATTGATGTAAAACAATCAAACCCAGTACATGTTGGGGACTAGGAAGTGACCGAAAACTATTTTCACCATATAACAATAATAAGATTACCTTAATGAAGAGATTTGAATTTTGTATACATACTTGGAACGATTTTCCATACTTTGTAGCGCACAAATACTGGAAACAAGTTAGGTTATCGGCGCGAAAATTATGATTTTTTGAACGGCAATTGGGAACTTTGGAAAAAGTACTCGCCCACGGGCTAGTGAAATGAGAATTTTACTAGCCCGTGCAAAGTTTCACTAGCTTCTGGCGAGCGCTAATTTCGACCCCTGCTCTTGACCAAATTGTACCCGAGGCCCAGATGGGAGCTCAATCTTGAAAATCAAGGTCAATTGTCTAGGTTTGTATATAGTTACTCTTAAGAAATGTTAAGAGATTGTGAAAACAAAAAGTGTGTTTTTTCTATCCACAGTACTTCACATTTTTAAAATTTTCATTTTTGTAGCCTGCGTGACTTCTCCATCCGTCTGGAAAATTAGAGTTGTCATGAAAAATTAAATAAAAAACAATTCATCCTTAGGCCTATGTTACTGAGGGCCTTTTAGGATGATTGATTGTATGATATAATGAAGAAAATCAATACAAATTTGTCATATTTTATATATTACCAACTAAAATTATATGCACCAATGAGACTTCTTAACAGATGGTTTTCTATACAGTAAGCCTACCGTAGACATTTGAGAAGTTTACCAACAATTTCTACTCAAATTATGTATTTATGACGGAACCTTGGTTAGGCATGCACAGGTAAATATATTTGTAATGCACTGTCACTTTATAATAAGCACTTGTTCATTAACTGCAATACGATTTAAAAAATGCAGCTACACATTTTTAATAACGGTAGGCCTACTACGTACCTTGAAACAGCGAATCAATAATGGTATCGGTATTCACTGCCCATGGAGAAAGTCAATACTAATCGAAATCGTGTTATGTTGCTGTCTAAGCTGAGGCAAATAACATATTCTAACTTTTAACTTTTAACATTAAAATACAAAATAATAGTATATAAATATTAAATATATTATGAGTAACCAAGGTGTTATCTATGAATTATATCTGTATCTAGTTCTTCCTCCAGCTCCTGCCAACTGCCATAATTATACAAAGTCAGTTTCTCATTTTTTTTTAAATTGCTGGGACAGTTTGTATGGGTAGACTGTTCAGTGTTCACAACTTGTTTCTAGTGGAATTCTTAATGAACTTTAGTTTCCAAGAATCCCAAGTAAAAGAAATTAAAATTAAACAACGCAAGCACCTCCAACACACATGACACGTCCAGGCTAGTTAACGATTGATAAGAACAAGGTGAAACAGATGTAAATCCTGGCACAAAATATTAAATTGTAGAAACTGATAAATGCAATAATTAATATCGTCGCCTAATTTATTATGGAGGAATTGTTTAATGCGGAGCTTGGATTCATATTCTTGCCACATTGTGTTCAAATTTTAAATCTAGTGTTTTTGCCAACAAAATAACAGGTTAACTTACTATATATCCCCGATCCGCAATTAAATTTTTTTTTGAATTTTATTTTTTGAATTTTTTTATGCAAAAGTTATTTTTAGCCCACTACTCTAGTTAAATAAATAATAAAATAAATAAATAAATAAATTGTATGAGTCTACCCACTCAGTTATATAACTGATTTTCAGTGGGGTTGCACAACGCTGTCCGGCCATCCCCCCCCCCCCCCGCTACATATCACTAGCTTGCTTGTCTCTTGGCCCGGCCAAGACTCTCGCTGATTTGTTATATTTACGTTTTGAGATAAGATAACGACTAACAAGACAACAAGTGCAATCTCATTCAATTTATCATCAATTTTTTTTTCTTTTTTTCGACTCCTTGAAAATGGAGTCGACTCCGACAGGAGTCGGGTAGGAGTAGGGTACCCGAGTACCCGATGTCATCCCTAATATATTGCATTTAAGATCTGAACTATTTGATATGTTTGAATGACATATGGCGTTTTCCATTGGCATGCACTGAGTGCTCTCACAGATCGCACTGAAACATCACTGTAATGTAGTGTGTTTTTTTCGCCGAGTATGCACTTGTGCATCTAGTTCAATCCCCAATGGAACACGGCCTGTCAAACATCATGCAAATATGGCATCAAATCAAATTACGCACGTCAAGGGCCGCCATATAGCACTAACCCGCTGTCTGTCCTCGGACCCAGTGCGACTAAATGCAGCACTCGTTGTTCCTAATGCACCGCTAATGGTTTCCGAGCACTGACACTGAGTTCACACTCAAATTCCCAATGGCACTAAGGATCATGATTCTGACGTTAGCTCACATTCAGCGCGCACGACTGCGGCCAATGGAAAATGCGAATAGTGTGGAACCTCACTACCTCTGTCCACTCAAAGAGTGAACAAGGCCCTGTTTGGCCGAAACAGTCTCGACAATTGTCATATTTTTATGTCTTATTTGTCTGTATACATCATCAATGTACAAGATAGGTAGTAGTAGTCACCGACCAGGTAAGCTGTTGGGTTCACTACCCAACGCTATCATTAACAGCCATTCACCCCTTTATCATAATAATGGCAATGTGTATTTTTTGTTGACAATCTCTGGCTTATATACATTAAGCTGTACAACATTGTGCAATGCTATATAGAGATACCCCTTAAGCTATATCTGGTGGTTTTTTTGTTATTCTTAATTTTTATGTAAGCGTAATCAATGCTGTAAAATGTTAATTGATGTTAAAATGGTTGTTCCTTGTTATTATTTTTATGATATATAATAAAAGTTTATTTCCTTCTTCAGTGAAAACCTTGGCTATATTATTTGTTATATTTTATTTATATCTAGTTTTACTTATAATAATAATTTACTAATAAAACAGTTTCCACCGTGTTGTCCAGGATAGAATATCTATGGACAAAACTACTAACTTAAAGCCGTGTTACATTATCAACTTGTTGACAAGAAAACATTCTGTGTGTGTCACCTCCATCAACTGTTGACGGGGACACTAATGCCACCTATTGCCATTATCATCCATTGACGTAGTGGCTAGCCCTAGGTCTAGCTTGGTTTGACAGAACTAGGTTATATCTCATTGTCATTGTTGCGAGCTTACGGAACAACAACAAATATTAAACAAATAACAGAAATAATAACAACAACAAACAGTGCGCGCGCTTTATGAAGCGTCAAGAGAATTCCATAGTCAACGATAAAGATACGTCTTTTCACCACACTTAGTAAGTATAAAAATACACTCGAAAAATATCAGTGACAAAAAGGCGCTCCCCTTTGGTTAAACGCGTCAACATCTGGTAAACATTCCTCAATTAACTTACCAGTTAACGGGGTTTTTTACGTAGACCTATTTCGAAGTATAAAGGGCCCTAGAGTACATTTTAAATCCAGCATACCGCACGGCTTGTTAACATACGTTGTGAAGTTAGGGATTGTTATAAAATATTTTTACATATGTCATATAGGGTTACAATGAAATATCAATTATCATAATGCCTTGGCCAATAAAATTTGGGAAATAACTCTCCATTTAACGTCTTTTCGTTTTTGCCTAAAATAGGTTACAACTTTAAAATTTGATGTAAGTTTTATTTTAATTGTGTCTGCAATTGAAAGAAACAAATAAAATGTGGTGTGTGTGAGTTTTACAGGTTTTGCATTTTGAAAAATTTTTTCCCATTGTTTCGCCCAAAGTCACCTAGTGCTCGACCTAATCACTGGCTCCTTCACGGCATCTCGAGGGTCGTCAAACTCCTCCGCGGATGTCCAGGAATGGTTGACTCCATGACCTTGGCCGACCCCGCTTTATCCCCCCCCGGGGGAAAAGATTTGCTGTCAAGACGGATAAGCCATTTTTTTTAAAATTCTATTGTTCATACTACATATTTTTTTTTTTAGACATTGAAGAGTTTTTTGTTTTTGGATTACTTGGTAAAAGTTTTAAATTTGAAAAACAAGAGGGTCGACAGTAAAAAGTGAAGAAGGTGTAAACAGTGTTTAAATGTCAATAGTCAAAAAGAAGAATCACAATTTGGGATGTGGAAAAGATTTAGGGCGGGAGTCCAGTGTACTTCATGTGCCTTTTGGTCCCATTTTAAAGTCGGATCAAGGAAAGGAGATAGAAGAAAAAGAAAAGTGAAGGGTGGTGTGGGGCAGCAATGAGAGATTGGCAGAAAGAAGAAAAGGTAAAAATAGATACAAACAACAGCAGGAAATTGAGACAGAAAGTATAACTGTATCAAAAGAAAGCAGACCTCCGGCTTAAGTTTGGGGTTAGGCATAAAAACCGGGGGAGATGCACCATAAGTAATAAGATTAGTAAAAACCAAGGGGGAAGATAAAATGGGGGAAGGGGGGCTAAATGGAAAAGGAGGAACCACTTGGAAGGTTAAGATTTGGGGGTAGGCCTAGTAGTGAGAAGTGGAAGTTGATGGACAGGATTGGGTAAAATGAGCAAACATATTAAAAACTGAGTGAAAGGTAAAAAATGTTGGAAAAAAGGGGTTTAAAAAGAAGGAAAGGCGGGAGTGTTAGAACAAGTGTACACCAGTATGAAAGGGGGGGGGGGAAGAAGCACTCAGAGGTGGTAAACACCAGGGATTTGGAAAAAAATTTTCCCAGGCTGGAACGGAAAGGGAAAAACAAAATGGTTTGGTGAGGTTGGAGAAAATTGGAGGAGGAACAGGAGGGAAGAAAAATGTTGGATAATAGTTTAAAATAAATGGGAAGGAAAAACAAAGAATATTAGACATTGGTAACCACATCTGAAGACCTAAGACTAGGCAGCAAAAGAGCTCGTGAGCCAGGTAGGGTTTGCCCAAAAAGCAAGGTTTTTAGGTATCGCAACCCCAGACAAAAAAGTTGGTCACAAATTGGGGGTACAAAAAACACCTAGAAGCAAGCACCTTGCCACAAAACAGGTGGGTAAAAAGCAAGACCAAAAAGAGGACGAAAAAAAAAAACCGAGAAAAAAGGGCTCAAGGTGGGTCCGGCCAACAGCAACAGTAACAAAAGACCTAAAAGATGCAATGCAAGACAGGAAGTTGGGCACAAGTCGGGTTAGAACTAAAAAGACAGAAGTAATTCACAGCAAAAACGCAGGGGGAAAATAATACCACACAATAAATTTGGGCCCACAAGTTGGGTGTAAAACATAAAAAAGACAGAAGTAAGTCAACTTTCAAAAACAGCGGTGGGTGAATCTTTTACCAGACTTTGAAGTGGTAGCAACTAGATAAAGAAAGCTCAACCAGGAAAAAAAGCATAGGTTACAAATTGGGATGTTGGGGTACAACACAAAAATTTTTTGTGTTGGAGTGGAGTACAGGCTGGGTTTACCCAGGTATCAGGATAAATGAACTTAAAAAAAAGGGTAGAAGAGTACAAATCAGATGGAAATATAGAAGGGGGGTTTATATGGCGGGGAACAGGGGAAAAGTGGGCTGGAGGGGAAAAAGGGGTCATGCTGGGGGAATCTACAAGGCTTACTTGTTTGGCCCAAAGAAAAAGTTTATAATGCCAAGATGGGCATTGTGGGTAAGCACCTGGAGGGGGTTTAAAGCTTAGGTGTCAAAATATATAAAAAAATATGAAGAGGATTGAAGTAGAATTATAACAGAATGGGGTGGAAGGAATAGAAAAAAAAGGGAACAGAGCAAGAGAAGGGGGAATAAGAGCAAAACGCTTCGTAATGAGCAACGAGGGAAAATGGCTAGGCCTAGATGTAAAGTAAAAAAAAAGGAAAGAATCTGAAACAAGGGGCAGAAGGTTTTTCACACAAGGGGGTGTGGAAAAAAAAGAAGTTAGGATAGCGGGGGCAAAGGAAAAAACCAAACAAAAGAGGGAGAACATCACACACAGGAAAAAAGGAAAAAAGTTATAAATGTGGGCACAAAAATATGGGTTCCTAATGGTAAAATCGAAGAGATTTTGTGTCATGAAAGAAAGAAAATGTGTTAATGGGACTATGAGCAAAGTGGAAAGGGTGTGGAAAAAAGAATCTCAGAGAAGGTACAAGCTGTGGGGGTCTGGAGGAGTGGAGGGAAGAAATGGGAGCTTTTGTGGTAAGCCCTAAAATGGAAAGAAGTATCGTAAAGGAAAAGCCATAGTGATAGAATGATACAGATGTACATCTTGTGCGAGACGCATGAAATCGAATTCTTCAGGTGTTTTCGCCTCAAAAGGAAGACAGGGGTTGAGAAGGATGAGTTGTGGCAAAATTGAAGCAATAGGGACATCAAATCTATGTAGTAATGGGGGATTTTAATGCAAGAATAGGAAAAGAAAAAGGGATTTGAAGAGGTTATGGGCAGACATGGGATAGATGCAAAAAACGAGATGGAGAGAAATTGTTAGAAAAGTGTGCCAGAAATCATTTGTTATAAAATATTGGTTCAAGAAAGTAGAAAAACCCAAAAAATAACGAGATAGGCTATGGTGAAGACAGATCAAGCAGTAATTTACTATCTATGTAAGGAAAAGAAGAAAGAGAAACCTTTAGGATGAGGGGAATGCCCTCAAATCATTGGATGGGGACCACAGGCGGGGGTTGGGGGAAATTTAAATGATGGTACAGACACAAAAGAGAATAAAAAACCCGGGACAAAAGACTAAAAAATGTGGAAAAATGCAATCTCCCATAGTGCAAGAAGAGTTTATGACAAGAATTAGTGACCAAACACCTACAAATGAAGTGGGAGAAATAGAAGAAGAATGGCAAAAATTTTAAGAAGGTTTTTTTTGGGCAAGTGCAGAAGAGCTGTGGGGAAGACGTGGAAGGAGGAAAAGGAAAGAAACGCGATGGTGGAAGGAGGGTAGAGATCAGTTGGGAGAAGAAAAAGCTTGGAAAAAGAATGAAAAGTGGGAAACCACAGAAAATGAGTAGAGTACCGTAGGCGAAAAAAACCCATGTAAACAAATTTTAAGGAGGAGAAAGACAAAACAATGGAAGAAATTTTCTGGTAATTAAAGAGACTTCCAGGGAAATGAAAATTATGTACGGACTAGTAAAGACAAAAAGACAAAAAGGGAAGAACAAAAGCTCATGGTAAATGAAAATGGCCAAGTTAAAAAAAACCCACAGGAAAAAAAGAAATGTGGAGGAAAAAATTTAAAATCTGCTAAATTACGGGGTTTGTGAAAATTTTAAAAGCAGAGAAAGAGAAAGAGGCAAGTGGGGAAGAGAAGAAGACGGTAAAAGAACAAGAGGGTTTGGGTCGGGCGTTAGGAGCCATGAAGAATGGTAGAGCTCCGGGGAGTGGATGACATTTCTGTGGAAATGACAAAGCATGGGGTGGAAGGAAGAAGATGGTTATTTCGAGAATAATGCTGCGTGGAAACAAAAAAAGGGACCCGGGAAAATTGGAAAAAGGTATAATTGTACCCCGTTTAAGAAAGGTGACCGTAAGAAATTAAAAAATAAGGGGGACATTTAAGTGTCAGTGGCAAAAATTTTTGGAAAATTATAGAACTAAAAACTGAAGGGGGATATACACAGATTTAAGAGAAGAAACAATATGGTTCAGAAGTGGACGGGTTTTATTGATCCCATATTTGCTATAAGACAGACAATGGAGGGAATGGCAAAATGGAAAAAAAATGCAATTGTTTTTGGATCTGGAGAAGGGATCGATCGCCCGCCTAGAGAGAAAATATGGAGTGTCTAGAGAAAAAGGAGGGGAAGAGGTTTAATAGCGGATACAAAGTAATATCAAAGGAGTGAAAGTTGTTACAGACAGTATGGGGAGGTCAGAAAGGTTTTAAGTGAATGAGGGCTTGCGACAAGGTAGTGTGTTTTCTCCACACTCTTTACTGTGTAATGGAGAAATTATAAGAAAGTGGAACCAAATACAGATGGAAGGGACACAAGAACATTAGTGTTTGCGGGGCGATGTGTTTTATTTGGGGGTTAGAGGCCAGAGAAGTGCGGAGAAGGGGACAGAGGAACGAAATTTTTACAGGTTTGGTCTAAAAATCAATCAAAAAAGAGTGAATGTTTGCGTTTCAAAAAAAGACAAAGGGCAGGCCTAGAACAAAAAATATTGTAACGGGGAGAAAATCTTGAAGAAAAAGAAGAATTTTAAAATTTGGGAAGTTTAATTTACAAAAAAGCAAAAGTGGAGGGAAGTGTCATTAAGTGCAAAAAGCAGGGGGTTTTATCAATTGGTGAGAAAGTTACTATGGAATGAGTTTTTCCCACAAAAATGAAATTTTTCTGTATAAGGGTTTTTGTACCCATATTCATAGGGGCAGTAACATGGCAGTGGGAACAAAGAAGAAGTCAGCTGGAAGCAGCAGAAATGAAGTTTTTAAAAAGTTGAAGGGAGTTACAAAGAGGAAAAAATAAGAAATAATGAAATAAAGGGAAAAAACGGGGAGGAGGATTGAAATTTAAACAGGGGGAGAACGTCAAGTGGTTTGGACATATGAAAAGGATTGGGGGGGGGAGGATTCCAAAGAGAGAATTTGAAGCGGCAGAGGGGGGAAAAGAAAGTAGGAAGGCCCAAAAGGAAAAAAGGGAAAGATAATTTAAGAAGACGTTTGGGAAAAAGGAATGAAGTGGGGAATGTGGGAAAGTAAACTGTGGGGGACAAAGAAGGGAGTAAATGGGGAGAAGAAGGATTTGGGTGATGTGGAAAAAAACTAAGTCTGGGAAGCTTAGATTACAGTTTATGCCCTTGTAATGGGGGAAAACCACCACTAACCCGACAAGTTGGAAAAAAGGTTATATGATTATTTTATTTTCAAGTAGAAATAAATTTTGGGGCTTAATATTGATTATTGTTAGGAAGGAATATGGACTTGTTTGCTCCGATAAAAACATAGTTTTTTACTATTTATTAAAAATTTTGACCCTCCCTAAGCTCCCGTTTTTTGACTTTTTGTTTTTTTAGTTCTACTTTTCCCGTTCTGCTTTCCCGTGTAGTGTGTTTGCGTTTTCTGGCATCTTGCATGCCTATCGCCATCGGGCATTTTTATCAAAGTAGTCACATGGAGAATGGATTTCACCACAATTTTTATGTTGTTGGAGTGAAAATTTTAAAACTGTTTAAAAAATAACAAAAATTTTTCAATTTTTCTGATGATTCCCTGGAACTATAAAACCAGCAGTTTTAGGACCTAGACACTGAACTTTTAGCAAAACTGTAGATTTCGGTTTTTGGGTTTCCCTAACAAACCCTTTTAAATTAAAAACAAGTAAAATGCGAGTTTTTTATTTGCCCCAAGGGGAAAAAAGACATTGCCCTTTTTGATAGGAGTGTGGTGCTCTCTGCCCAATGTGGGGGGTAACCCTGACCAACACTGAATTGGGTTCCTACATAGACGGTCTTTGGTTTTAATTTGGGTCGGGCGATTTTGCTAGCGAGTCCGGCCAGGGAGTGCGATATCAAAGGGATTGCGCGAGTGTATTTTGCATATGTCCGTCTATACTAAAACTAGGAGTGATTTTTTGGGGTAGCGCTAGCAACCCCTAAAAATTTTTTTGACACAAAAAAAATCCTAAGAATAATGATCTCGATAGGTCCAAAAATGTCCTTGGGCAGGATTTTTGGATTTAAAAAATTTCTTCCCCTGCCCGTCTCATATTTTGGAAGTTTGAAAATTTGTTAAAGGGGAAACCCGGCAACTCAAAGAGGTGTGTCAAATTCATGGCACTCACAAAACGCTGGCCGGGCAAGCTGGGAGCCCCATCGTTCAAAACAACACCCTTTGGGGGCCAATCAAATGGGTCGGAAACTGTATAACAATCTGTCTAGTCAAATCAAGAACATTGAGGAAAAAAAAGAAGTTCAATGAGGCAGTAAAAAGTTTACTGCTTCAAAAGGGAATTACAGTGTGGGGGAGTCCCTATTTGATAAGCAACCCTGTTGCAGTTTTTAGTATAGGACAGAACAAGAGGATTTTGTTTGTGTTTTTAATGATGTTTGTTTTAAAGGGTTTGAATTTTTTTTTGGGTTTTTTACTTAACTCATTTTTTTGTACGCTTTTGAAAATTTAATTCCCTTTTTTCTATGCAGATTAGGGGTTTTTTTTGTTTGTAGCTTGAAAAAAAAATTTTGCGTAGTGGGCCTACTAGGACTTGGAAGTAGGTTTCATTCATAAATTTTTCCTCCATCACCGCCCCCTGTTTCGGCGGGGTCAGCTTGGATTTTGTAACCAAATTTTTCCACTTTTTTCTATCATCCCACTATAACTCTTCCACATCCCTTTTATCTTGTCATTGTCGTAAATCTTTGTTCGGTCTACTTCCCTTTTAGCCCTTGGCCTCCCACTTTTTCTTTCATACATTCTTTGCATACCATGTTCTGTCATTCGTGTTATACGTCCAAACCATCCTCATTCTGTCACTAATTTTCTACATCATCATTTTAAGATATTGATCCTTTTTAAATGATGGGCTAAGTTAATTTAAGGAAAAAAAATGAATAAAACTCCAGTTTTAAAAAAAAATCCTTTATTCATGTATGTTTTGTTTTGCAATGTTAGTTTCAACTTGAAAAGGTTTTGTTGATGCAAAGTGCAAATATTACTAGTGTTGTACCGTACTGGTTTAATAACTAAACTTCTACTATAAATTTAGACTTCGTTTTCTTCACAGTAACCCCAACCGAGGTCCTAATAGTCAGCGGTACTCCTCTGCAGTGTGTCGCCATGTGTGAGCCCCGGTTTGATTCGCGCCCTTATCGGTCCCTCTGCTGTTACAATGATGGCATTTTATGCGACGTGGACACTGCGTTGCTCAGACTTCCTTTTCTACCCTGACCGAAAGAAAACCCTAATAAAATTTTGTTTTGGTTACAGTACAAGTAAGGACCATGAGTTACACATATGGGCTATTTATAAAAATAATAATTTAACCAGTTTCCAACATGTCAGTTATGGGTTTTTTCCCCCATTTCAAGGGCATTAAAACTGTAGATACAAGTTGCCAATTTTGTTGTTTTATTCCTCTATCTTTCCCCCTTTCCCCCCAAATTTACTCCCTCCTTTATCCTCCCCCCAGAATTATCTTGCACATTTCCACACTTCATTTGTTTTCCAAAGTCTTTTTGAATTTAAACTTCCCCATTTTTCTCGGGCCCTTTCCACTTTTCTTTCCCCCCCTCTGCCGCTTCAAATTTCCCTCTTGGGTTTTGGATCCTTTTTTAAAAGCCCCATCCTTTTCAAATTTGTCCAACCAT